>WNWK01011110.1:0-66338 GCA_009830355.1 Cherax destructor | reverse complement strand
TTTTTGTTTGTGCTTTTGGACGGGTTCTTATTATGGGATAATAGATGATGTGTTTATTCCTGTTCTTTTGTTGTTTTTGTTTATATGAGCCTGATTTTTTTTTTGGGCATTTATTGGATTGTTATGTATATATGTGTTTTTAAATAAAATAAAAAAAAAAAAATTCTTTGTAGAGTCCACGGGGTCCTGACCCTTCCCCTTTTTTCCCCTACCCCTTTTCCAGTTGTTTTGTTTCCAGCTCCCCCCAAAGGAGTGGGTACTAGTCCAGCTGGCACCTGCTCACTCTGGTATGGGTAGTCTGAGCTCAGCTGGTTGAAAACCCTTTTCGCTACTAAAAATTGCAAAGAAAAAAAGGGAGTTGAATGATTTCTTGTTTGAGTCATTTTGTTGGGAGGGAAAATGAAGAATTTTTTGTTTTAAAACGTACATTTTCACTGTCGATATTACCCCATCTTTGATTTGATCCAAGGAACTGGAGTTTATTCCCCCTTTAAACAGATTAAACATGATTGTCCCTCCTCCACGCTTCCCAGTCACCTGACGCGGTGTTCCCCTTTAGGGTTTATGCTTCCCCATTAATGTAGTAATGGTAAATCATGGGGGCCTAAACCTGTAAGGGCCATTCAGTGCTGGGGGAAAAGAGGGTAAAGGAGCTTGATGCGAGGAAGCTGAGGATAGCCCAGTTCCTTGAAGCCTGACACCTGCAACACCATCAACACAATCATCCACTGGGAGACAAACAATATTACTGCACAAGAGACCAATAATAAGTAATAACAGAATAACAATTACAATAAACATTAAGTATCCTTTTAAATATTTCAGGTTAAGGAGGATTGGAAGTATGTGGCAATGGTGCTGGATCGCCTCTTTCTGTGGATCTTCACCCTGGCAGTGTTGGTGGGCACAGCCGGTATCATCCTCCAAGCTCCCTCCCTCTATGACGACCGTGTACCTCTTGATAAAAAACTGTCCGAAGTGTACCGTGCACACCGCATTGATGACTAAGGTTGTTTTGATTGGGCATAAACAACCCCTCCTAATCCCCTCCACCCCACCAGACTCTAGCTTCCGAAGACAGGTGCCTAAAAAAGGATTTTGCAGAGCATCGTCCGTGGATATTATATCCACACAACACGGTGATGGTGGGCAGTCTAGCAGAGAGTTTCTCCTGCGTCGTATCCACCTGCCAGAGACTTCTCCATCATCCAGTGATTAGAGCTGAAGCTCTGGTAGCCTCCCAGGAAGGTTCTATGTGTTTGTGTCAGAAATAGCTCTTGTGTCAGATGATGCAGTACTTAAATAACACAAATGCAGAAAAAGATTGTTATACAAGACAGCCATCTGGTGGTACTGGGAGTTGGGTAAACTTTAGGAAAATCACAAGTAGGGCTGTAGACGAGCCAACTTTGTATATGCCATAACAGTTTTGATATGTGAAATGAAAATATACAGTGTCTGTAATAATACATATGCTGTGGAAGATATATACAATGTATATGTACAATCACACACACACACACATACACACACACACATACACACACACACAAACACACAATATATTTTAGATAAGTTTACGATAATTTAATAATAAACAAACAATCAAATATTTTTTTTCGTTAGGTTCAGAATGATTTTTGCGAAGTTGTTGCATACACAAGTTTTCGCTTGCCTTATTCGGCAAGAAAAGCGTTGCTATTTGGGCCAAGATAGCGAGTTTTACATGTTCGAAACGACGCACACACACACACACTCACACACACACACACACACACACACACACACATACACAACGCACACGCACACATATACAACAGGCCTAGTGTCTAGTCGACATGTGCCTAGGACAAATGGTAACTAACACACATACGTACATACATACATACATACATACATACATACATACATACATACATACATACATACATACATACATACAGGGCAAAGAAGACCGCAGACGGAGTACAGTCTAGGGGGCCAGAGACTGCAAACCTCAATCAAGGAAAAAGATCTTGGGGTGAGTATAACACCAGGCACATCTCCTGAGGCGCACATCAACCAAATAACTGCTGCAGCAAACGGGCGCCTAGCAAACCTAAGAACAGCATTCCGACATCTTAATAAAGAATCGTTCAGGACCTTGTACACTGTGTACGTTAGGCCCATACTGGAGTATGCAGCACCAGTTTGGAACCCACATCTAGCCAAGCACGTGAAGAAGCTCGAGAAAGTGCAAAAGTTTGCAACAAGACTAGTCCCGGAGCTAAGGGGTATGTCCTACGAGGAGAGGTTAAGGGAAATCGATCTGACGACACTGGAGGACAGGAGAGATAGGGGGGACATGATAACAACATATAAGATACTGAGAGGAATTGACAAAGTGGATAGAGACAGAATGTTCCAGAGGTGGGACACAGCAACAAGGGGACATAGATGAAAGTTGAAGACTCAGATGAATCACAGAGATGTTAGGAAGTATTTCTTCAGTCACAGAGTGGTCGGGAAGTGGAATAGTTTAGGAAGCGATGTAGTGGAGGCAGGCTTCATACATAGCTTTAAGCAGAGGTATGATAAAGCTCATGGCGCAGGGAGAGTGACCCAGTAGCGGCCAGTGAAGAGGCGGGGCCAGGAGCTGTGACTCGACCCCTGCAACCACAACTAGGTGAGTACGACTAGGTGAGTACATACATGCGTACATATGTGCATACAGGCAGGGCAGGGCTACAAAGCGACCTGGACAGGCTGGACACGTGGTCCAGCAACTGGCTACTCGAATTTAATCCCGCCAAATGCAAAGTCATGAAGATCGGGGAAGGGCAAAGTAGACCGCAAACAGAGTACAGGGTAGGCGGCCAAAAACTGCAAACCTCACTCAAAGAGAAAGATCTTGGGGTGAGTATAACACCAAACACGTCTCCAGAAGCACACATCAACCAGATAACTGGTGCAGCATATGGGCGGCTGGCAAACCTGAGAATAGCGTTCCGATACCTTAGTAAGGAATCGTTCAAGAATCTGTACACCGTGTACGTCATAGGGAAGATCCTCTGAACTATAGACCCATCTTTAACAGTTCTCAAAATACTTGAAAAAAATACATTAAAAATAAATAAAACACATGAAGAGCATAAACTGAAAGATTATTTGCTGTGAGAATAGTACAATCAGGTTGAGTATATCAGCACTGAGCTACAATAGTATACCAGCACTGAGCTACAGTAGTATATCAGCACTGAGCTACAGTAGTATATCAGCACTGAGCTACAATAGTATACCAGCACTGAGCTACAGTAGTATATCAGCACTGAGCTACAGTAGTATATCAGCACTGAGCTACAATAGTATATCAGCACTGAGCTACAGTAGTATACCAGCACTGAGCTACAGTAGTATATCAGCACTGAGCTACAGTAGTATATCAGCACTGAGCTACAATAGTATATCAGCACTGAGCTACAATAGTATATCAGCACTGAGCTACAATAGTATATCAGCACTGAGCTACAGTAGTATATCAGCACTGAGCTACAGTAGTATATCAGCACTGAGCTACAGTAGTATATCAGCACTGAGCTACAATAGTATATCAGCACTGAGCTACAATAGTATACCAGCACTGAGCTACAATAGTATACCAGCACTGAGCTACAATAGTATATCAGCACTGAGCTACAGTAGTATATCAGCACTGAGCTACAATAGTATACCAGCACTGAGCTACAATAGTATATCAGCACTGAGCTACAGTAGTATACCAGCACTGAGCTACAGTAGTATATCAGCACTGAGCTACAATAGTATATCAGCACTGAGCTACAATAGTATATCAGCACTGAGCTACAATAGTATATCAGCACTGAGCTACATAGTATATCAGCACTGAGCTACAATAGTATATCAGCACTGAGCTACAATAGTATATCAGCACTGAGCTACAATAGTATATCAGCACTGAGCTACAATAGTATATCAGCACTGAGCTACAATGTATATCAGCACTGAGCTACATAGTATCAGCACTGAGCTCATATACAGCACTGAGCTACAATAGTATATCAGCACTGAGCTACATAGTATATCAGCACTGAGCTACATAGTATATCAGCACTGAGCTACAATAGTATATCAGCACTGGCAAGTTATCAACTGAGCAATAGTATATCAGCACTGAGCTACAATAGTATATCAGCACTGAGCTACATAGTATATCAGCACTGACTACTAGTATATCAGCACTGAGCTACAATAGTATATCAGCACTGAGCTACATAGTATATCAGCACTGAGCTACATAGTATACAGCACTGAGCTCAATAGTATACACACTGAGCTACATAGTATATCAGCACTGAGCTACAAATCGAGGTAGTATATCAGCACTGAGCTACAATAGTATATCAGCACTGAGCTACAATAGTATATCAGCACTGAGCACATAGTATATCAGCACTGAGCTAATAGTATATCAGCACTGAGCTACAATAGTATATCAGCACTGAGCTACAATAGTATATCAGCACTGAGCTACAATAGTATATCAGCACTGAGCTACATAGTATATCAGCACTGAGCTACAATAGTATATCAGCACTGAGCTACAGTAGTATATCAGCACTGAGCTACATAGTATATCAGCACTGAGCTACAATAGTATATCAGCACTGAGCTACAATAGTATATCAGCACTGAGCTACAAGTAGTATATCAGCACTGAGCTACAATAGTATATCAGCACTGAGCTACATAGTATATCAGCACTGAGCTACAATAGTATACAGCACTGAGCGAGATATCAGCACTGAGCCATAGTATATCAGCACTGGCTATTAACATGAGCTACATGTATATCAGCCTGATAATAGTATATCAGCATGAGCTCAAGTATATCAGCACTGAGCTACATAGATATCAGCACTGAGCTACATAGTAATCAGCACTGAGCTAATAGATATCAGCACTGAGCTCAAAGTATACAGACTGAGCTATATATATCACACTGAGCTACAATAGTATATCAGCACTGAGCTACAATAGTATATCAATGAGCTACAGTATATCAGCACTGAGCTAAATAGTATATCAGCACTGAGCTACAATAGTATATCAGCACTGAGCTCATAGTATATCAGCACTGAGCTACAATAGTATATCAGCACTGAGCTACAATAGTATATCAGCACTAGCTACAATAGTATACAGCACTGAGCTACATATAGCACTGAGCTACAATAGTATATCAGCACTGAGCCACAGTATATCAGCACTGAGCTACAATAGTATATCAGCACTGAGCTACAATAGTATATCAGCACTGAGCTACAATAGTATATCAGCACTGAGCTACATAGTATATCAGCACTGACTACAAAGTATACAGCACTGAGCTACATGTATACAGCACTGAGCACATATATATCAGCACTGAGCTACATAGTATATCAGCACTGAGCTACAGTAGTATACAGCACTGAGCTCACATAGTAATAGTACACTGAGCTACAATAGTATATCAGCACTGAGCTACAATAGTATATAGCACTGCTAGACTACAATGCAGTATACAGCACTGAGCTACAATAGTATATCAGCACTGAGCTACAGTAGTATATCAGCACTGAGCTACAATAGTATATCAGCACTGAGCTACAATAGTATATCAGCACTGAGCTACAATAGTATATCAGCACTGAGTACATAGTATATCAGCACTGAGCTACATAGTATATCAGCACTGAGCTACATAGTAATAGTCAGCACTAGCTACAATAGTATATCAGCACTGAGCTACATAGTATATCAGCACTGAGCTACAATAGTATATCAGCACTGAGCTACAATATGTATATCAGCACTGAGCTACAATAGTATATCAGCACTGAGCTACAGTAGTATATCAGCACTGAGCTACATAGTATATCAGCACTGAGCTACATAGTATATCAGCACTGAGCTACATAGTATATCAGCACTGAGCTACAATAGTATATCAGCACTGAGCTACATAGTATATCAGCACTGAGCTACAATAGTATATCAGCACTGAGCTACAATAGTATATCAGCACTGAGCTACATAGTATATCAGCACTGAGCTACAATAGTATATCAGCACTAGCTACATAGTATATCGCACTGAGCTATAGTATATCAGCACTGAGCTACAATAGATATCAGCACTGACTACAATAGTATATCAGCACTGAGCTACAATAGTATACAGCACTGAGCTACAGTAGTATATCAGCACTGAGCTACAATAGTATATCAGCACTGAGCTACAATAGTATATCAGCACTGAGCTACAATAGTATATCAGCACTGAGCTACAAGTATATCAGCACTGAGCTACAATAGTATATCAGCACTGAGCTACAATAGTATATCAGCACTGAGCTACAATAGTATATCAGCACTGAGCTACAGTAGTATATCAGCACTGAGCTACATAGTATATCAGCACTGAGCTACAATAGTATATCAGCACTGAGCTACAATAGTATATCAGCACTTGAGCTACATAGTATATCAGCACTGAGCTACAATAGTATATCAGCACTGAGCTACATAGTATCAGCACTGAGCTACAATAGTATATCAGCACTGAGCTACAATAGTATATCAGCACTGAGCTACAATAGTATATCAGCACTGAGCTACAATAGTATATCAGCACTGAGCTACAATAGTATATCAGCACTGAGCTACAATAGTATATCAGCACTGAGCTACAATAGTATATCAGCACTGAGCTACAATAGTATATCAGCACTGAGCTACAATAGTATATCAGCACTGAGCTACAGTAGTATATCAGCACTGAGCTACAATAGTATACCAGCACTGAGCTACAGTAGTATATCAGCACTGAGCTACAATAGTATATCAGCACTGAGCTACAATAGTATATCAGCACTGAGCTACAGTAGTATATCAGCACTGAGCTACAGTAGTATATCAGCACTGAGCTACAATAGTATATCAGCACTGAGCTACAATAGTATATCAGCACTGAGCTACAATAGTATATCAGCACTGAGCTACAGTAGTATATCAGCACTGAGCTACAATAGTATATCAGCACTGAGCTACAATAGTATATCAGCACTGAGCTACAGTAGTATATCAGCACTGAGCTACAATAGTATATCAGCACTGAGCTACAATAGTATATCAGCACTGAGCTACAATAGTATATCAGCACTGAGCTACAATAGTATATCAGCACTGAGCTACAATAGTATATCAGCACTGAGCTACAATAGTATATCAGCACTGAGCTACAATAGTATATCAGCACTGAGCTACAGTAGTATATCAGCACTGAGCTACAATAGTATATCAGCACTGAGCTACAATAGTATATCAGCACTGAGCTACAATAGTATATCAGCACTGAGCTACAATAGTATATCAGCACTGAGCTACAATAGTATATCAGCACTGAGCTACAATAGTATATCAGCACTGAGCTACAATAGTATATCAGCACTGAGCTACAATAGTATATCAGCACTGAGCTACAATAGTATATCAGCACTGAGCTACAATAGTATATCAGCACTGAGCTACAATAGTATATCAGCACTGAGCTACAATAGTATATCAGCACTGAGCTACAATAGTATATCAGCACTGAGCTACAATAGTATATCAGCACTGAGCTACAATAGTATATCAGCACTGAGCTACAATAGTATATCAGCACTGAGCTACACTCAAACAACAACAATTTATAGAAGAATTAAATGGATGGGCAAAATTAATTTATTGTGATTTTAAAAAATTCATTGATAAAGTGTTTCACGGAAACTGCGATATATTTAGGAAGAAAAAAATTAATAATAATAAGATGATGATGATGAACAATAATAATAATAATAATAATAATAATAATAATAATAATAATAATAATTATAATAATAATAATAATAATAATAATAATAATAATAACAATAATAATAATAATAATAATTTATTTATTTGAGAAATACGAGGAATTTATAAACCTGTGCAACAGTAAACACAAAAGAAGGACACTAATTATACAATGCAATGGGTTTCCTGTTGCGCTGGAAAAAAAATTAAGTGGGAAAGAACAATATCCTCTGCAACAATAGCTGGGAAAAGCAATGTTGCCAATGTCAGAACTAAATAAATAACGTTATACCTGGAGAGACCTGGAGAGAATTCCAGGGGTCAACGCCCCCGCGGCCCGGTCTGTGACCAGGCCTCATGTAAACATACATAAGTTTTGTTTTAACTGGGGAAGGGGGGGGGCGTCTGGTTTCAAAGGTGCCGCACTGAAGAAACTCTCAATATCATCCTGTGGACCTCCATGGTATCATCCATGGTATCATCCATGGTATCATCTGCACCACGTCAGAAAAAAAGAGCTCAAAATGGGAAATCAAAATCATATTTTTTTGTTTCTTAAATCCTGAAGAATGTGTTTAACATGTCTGAGCAAGATTTTAATATGAGATACACAAGACCTTGACAACATTCAGAGACATGACACGAATGGAAAGTGGAAATAAGCAATAATATTTATAAAGAAAGAATGAAGACATGGGAAGAGGAAGACCTGCTATGGTATAGGAGCAGAGGGGCAGTACGAACACCGCTCAACATTACCTTCACTAACAGTCTAAGTGATTGCTGTCTCTAGAAACCAATAAATTTCAAAATAAAAATATATATGATAAATTCTTAATATAATATGAGACACTGATTATAATCTCTAACACTGTATTGTGAATAAGTAATTACTCAACTCCATCAACTACCTAAAACCTCCTCTACCCGCCCACTCATACCAAAAAAAATACCACCCACCCTCCTACCCAACCATACACACACACCAACACACCACCCACCCAACCATACACACACACCAACACACCACCCACCCAACCATACACACACACACCAACACACCACCCACCCAACCATACACCCACACACCAACACACCACCCACCCAACCATACACATACACCAACACACCACCCACCCAACCATACACATACACCAACACACCACCCACCCAACCATACACATACACCAACACACCACCCACCCAACCATACACGCACACACCACCCAACCATACACGCACACACCACCCAACCATACACGCACACACCACCCACCCAACCATACACACACACACACACCAACACACCACCCACACACACAGGCACAGACCACACTCACACCCATATCCACACGCGTGCGCACACACACTGTGTACACAACCACATATAGATGACTACACACACACACAACCAGGCAGGACTTCAAAGAGATCTGGACATGCTGGACACCTGGTCCAGCAACTGGTTTCTCGAATTTAATCCCGCCAAATGCAAAGTTATGAAGATCGGGGAAGGGCAAAGAAGACAGTAGACAGAGTACAGGCTAGGTGGACAAAGACTACAAACCTCGTCAAAGGAGAAAGACCTTGGGGTGAGTATAACACCAAGCACGTCTCCGGAAGCACACATCAACCAGATAACTGTGGCAGCATATGGGCGACTGGCAAACCTAAGATTAACGTTCCGATACCTTAATAAGGAATCGTTCAAGACACTGTACACCGTGTACGCCAGGCCCATACACCAGTCCGGAACCCACACCTGGTCAAGCCCGTTAAGAAATTAGAGAAAGTGCAAAGGTTTGCGACAAGGTTAGTTCCAGAGCTCAGGGTGACTGTCCTATGAAGAAAGGTTAAGAGAAATCGGCCTTACAATAGTGGAGGACTGGTTAGAGGAGACATGATAACGACATAGGTAGATAGGTAGATAGTGACATGATGTTCCAGAGAGGGAACACAGAAACAAGGGGGCACAATTGGAAGTTGAAGACTCAGATGAGTCAAAGGGATGTTAGGAAGCATTTCTTCAGCCATAGAGTTGTCAGGAAGTGGAATAGTCTAGCGGATGATGTAGTGGAGGCAGGAACCATACATAGCTTTAAGACGAGGTATGATAAATCTCATGGAGCAGGGAGAGAAGTGACCCAGTAGAGGACAGTGAAGAGGCGGGGCGAGGAGCTGAGTCTCGACCCCTGCAACCACAATTAGGTGAGTACACACACACAGACACACAGACACACAGACACACACACACACACACGCACACACACACACACACACACACACGCACGGAGGGGCCGGGTTCAATTCCCGGTGGGGCAGAAACATTTCGAAGTGTTTCCTTACACACACATACACACACATACATACAACAGGCCTAGTGTCTAGGCACACGTAACAGGAAAAGCACTGCAATGGATCAGAGAATATCTGACAGGGAGGCAACAACGAGTCATGGTACGTGACGAGATGTCAGAGTGGGCACCTGTGACGAGTGGAGTTCCACAAGGGTCAGTCCTAGGACCTGTACTGTTTTTGGTATATGTGAATGACATAACGGAAGGGATAGACTCAGAAGTGTCCCTGTTTGCAGATGATGTGAAGTTAATGAGAAGAATCAAATCAGTCGAGGATCAGGCAGGAATACAAAGAGACCTGGACAGGCTGCAAGCCTGGTCCAGTAACTGGCTCCTTGAATTTAACCCTGCCAAATGTAAAGTCATGAATATCGGGGAAGGGCAAAGAAGACCGCAGACAGAGTATAGTCTAGGTGGCCAAAGACTGCAAACCTCACTCAAAGAAAAAGATCTTGGGGTGAGTATAATACCGAGCACATCTCCTGAGGCACACATCAATCAGATAACTGCTGCAGCATACGGGCGGCTGGCAAACCTAAGAATAGCGTTCCAATACCTCACCAAGGAATCATTCAAGACTCTGTATACCATATACGTCAGGCCCATACTGGAGTATGCAGCACCAGTTTGGAACCCACACCTGGTCAAGCACGTCAAGAAATTAGAGAAAGTGCAAAGGTTTGCAACAAGACTAGTCCCAGAGCTAAGGGGATTGTCCTACGAAGAAAGGTTAAGGGAAATCGGCCTGACGACACTAGAGGACAGGAGGGTTAGGGGAGACATGATAACGACATATAAAATACTGCGAGGAATAGATAAGGTGGACAGAGACAAGATGTTCCAGAGAGGGGACACAGAAACAAGGGGTCACAATTGGAAGTTGAAGACTCCTATGAGTCAAAGGGATGTTAGGAAGTATTTCTTCAGTCATAGAGTTGTCAGGAAGTGGAATAGCTTAGAAAGCGACATAGTGGAGGCAGGAACCATACATAGTTTTAAGACTAGGTTTGATAAAGCTCATGGAGCAGGGAGAGAGAGGACCTAGTAGCAATCAGTGAAGAGGCGGGGCCAGGAGCTATGACTCGACCCTGCAACCACAAATAGGTGAGTACACACACACACACACACACACATACAGCCCCGGTGGCCTAGTGGGTAAAGCTCTTGCTTCACGCACGGAGGGGCCGGGTTCAATTCCAGTGGGGCAGAAACATTTCAAGTGTTTCCTTACATACACATACACACACACATATATACAACAGGCCTAGTGTCTAATTGACATGTGCCTAGGACAATGGTAACTAACACACACACACACACACACACACATATATATATATATATATATATATATATATATATATATATATATATATATATATATATATATATATATATATATATATATATATATATATATATATATATATTATTTTTTTTTTTTTTTTTTTTTTTTAACACAACGGCCGATTCCCACCAAGGCAGGGTGGCCCGAAAAAAAAAACTTTCATCATCATTCACTCCATCACTGTCTTGCCAGAAGGGTGCTTTACACTACAGTTATAAAACTGCAACATTTACACCCTCCTTCAGAGTGCCGGCACTGTACTTCCCATCTCCAGAACTCAAGTCCGGCCTGCCGGTTTCCTGAATCCCTTCATAAATGTTACTTTGCTCACACTCCAACAGCACGTCAAGTATTAAAAACCATATGCCTCCATTCACTCCTATCAAATACGCTCACACATGCTTGCTGGAAATCCAAGCCCCTCGCACACAAAACTTCCTTTACCCCCTCCCTCCAACCTTTCCTAGGCCGACCCCTACCCCGCCTTCCCTCCACTACAGATTTATACACTCTCGAAGTCACTCTGTCTCGTTCCATTCTCTCAACATGTCCAAACCACCTCAACAACCCCTCCTCAGCTCTCTGGACAATCGTTTTGGTAATCCGCACCTCCTCCTAATTTCCAAACTCCGAATTCTCTGCATTATATTCACACCACACATTGACCTCAGACATGACATCTCCACTGCCTCCAGCCTTCTCCTCGTTGCAACATTCATCACCCATGCTTCACACCCATATAAGAGCGTTGGTATAACTATACTCTCATACATTCCCCTCTTTACTTCCATGGACAAGGTTCTTTGTCTCCACAGACTCCGAAGTGCTCCACTCACCCTTTTCCCCTCATCAATTCTATGATTCACCTCATCCTTCATAGACCCATCCGCCGACATGTCCACTCCCAAATATCTGAATACATTCACCTCCTCCATACTCTCTCCCTCCAATCTGATATCCAATCTTTCGTCACCTATTCTTTTTGTTATCCTCATCACCTTACTCTTTCCTATATTCACTTTCAATTTTCTTCTTTTACACACCCTACCAAATTCATCCACCAACCTCTGCAGCTTCTCTTCAGAATCTCCCAAAAGCACAGTGTCATCAGCAAAAAGCAACTGTGACAACTCCACTTTGTATTTGCTTCTTTATCTTTTAGCCCAACACCTCTTGCCAAGACCCTCGCATTCACTTCTCTTACAACCCCATCTATAAATATATTGAACAACCACGGTGACATCACACATCCTTGTCTAAGGCCCACTTTTACTGGGAAATAGTCCCTTCCCTCCTACACACTCTAACCTGAGCCTCACTATCCTCATAAAAACTCTTCACTGCTTTCAGTAACCTTCCTCCTATTCCATACACCTGCAACATCTGCCACATTGCCCCCTATCTACCCTATCATACGCCTTTTCCAAATCCATAAATGCCACAAAAACATCTTTACCCTTATCCAAATACTGTTCACCTATATGTTTCACTGTAAACACTTGGTCTACACACCCCTACCTTTCCTAAAGCCCCCTTGTTCATCTGCTATCCTGCTTTCTGTTTTACTCTTAATTCTTTCAATAATAACTCTACCATACACTTTACCAGGTACACTCAACAGACTTATTCCCCTATAATTTTTGCACTCTCTTTTGTCCCCTTTGCCTTTATAACAAAGGAACAATACCCGCTCTCTGCCAATCCCTAGGTACCTTACCCTCTTCCATACATTTATTAAATAATAGCACCAACCACTCCAAAATTATATCCCCACCTGCTTTTAACATTTCTATCTTTATCCCATCAATCCCAGCTGCCTTACCCCCTTTCATTCTACCCACTGCCTCACGAACTTCCCCTACACCCACAACTGGCTCTTCCACACTCCTACAAGATGTTATTCCTCCTTGCCCTACACACGAAATCACAGCTTCCTGTCTTCATCAACATTTAACAAATCCTCAAAATATTCTCTCCATCTTCCCGATACCTCTAACTCTCCATTTAATAACTCTCCTCTCCTATTTTTAACTGTCAAATCCATTTGTTCTCTAGGCTTCCTCAACTTATTAATCTCATTCCAAAACTTTTCTTATTTTCAACAAAATTTGCTGATAACATCTCACCCACTCTCTCATCTGCTCTCTTTTTACATTGCTTCACCACTCTTTTAACCTCTCTTTTTCTCTCCATATACTCTTCCCTCCTTGCATCACTTCTACTTTGTAAAAACCTCTCATATGCTAACTTTTTCTCCTTACTACTCTCTTTACATCATCATTCCACCAATCGCTCCTCTTCCCTCCGCACCCACTCGCCTGTAACCACAAACTTCTGCTGAACACTCTAACACTACATTTTTAAATCTACCCCATACATTTTCGACCCCATTGCCTACACTCTCACTAGCCCATCTATCCTCCAATAGTTGTTTATATCTTACCCTAACTGCCTCCTCTTTTAGTTTATAAACCTTCACCTCTCTTTTACTTACTGATTCTATTTTCCTTGTATCCCATCTACCTTTTACTCCCACTGTAGCTATAACTAAAAAGTGATCTGATATATCTGTAGCCCCTCTATAAACATGTACATCCTGAAGTCTACTCAACAGTCTTTTATCTATCAATACATAGTCCAACAAACTACTGTCATTACGCCCTACATCATATCTTGTATACTTATTTATCCTCTTTTCTTAAAATATGTATTACCTATAACTAAACCCTTTCTATACAAAGTTCAATCAAAGGGCTCCCATTATCATTTACACCTGGCACCCCAAACTTACCTACCACACCCTCTCTGCATGTTTCTCCCACTTTAGCATTTAGGTCCCCTACCACAATTACTCTCTCATTTGGTTCAAAAGTTCCTATACATTCGCTTAACATCTCCCAAAATCTCTCTCTCTCCTCTACACTCCTCTCTTCTCCAGGTGCATACACGCTTATTATGACCCACTTTTCGCATCCGACCCTTATTTTAATCCACATAATCCTTGAATTTACACATTTATATTCCCTCTTTTCCTTCCATAACTGATCCTTCAACATTATTGCTACCCCTTCCTTAGCTCTAACTCTCTCAGATACTCCTGACTTAATCCCATTTATTTCTCCCCACTGAAACTCGCCTACCCCTTCAGCTTTGTTTCGCTTAGGGCCAGGACATCCAACTTCTATTCATTCATAACATCGGCAATCATCTCTTTCTTATCATCCGCACTACATCCACGCACATTCAGACAACCCAATTTTATAAAGTTTTTCTTCTTCTGTATATATATATATATATATATATATATATATATATATATATATATATATATATATATATATAGATACACACACACACACACACACACACACACACACACATATATATATATATATATATATATATATATATATATATATACAGAGCTCTGTGCTTACAGCGTCAAATAAGTAATTATAATTATACATTCCCCAACATGAGCATGCCTCTGCTCCCTCTACAAATATTATTACACACACTCAATATATTATACACACACTCAATATATTATATACTCTCATGACCAGTAACCACCCTCACGACCAGTAACCACCCTCACGACCAGTAACCACCCTCACGACCAGTAACCACCCTCACGACCAGTAACCACCCTACGACCAGTAACCCCCTCACGACCAGTAACCACCCTCACGACCAGTAACCACCCTCACGACCAGTAACCACCCTAACGACCAGTAACCACCCTCACGACCAGTAACCACCCTCACGACCAGTAACCACCCTCACGACCAGTAACCACCCTCCCGACCAGTAACCACCCTCACGACCAGTAACCACCCTCACGACCAGTAACCACCCTCACGACCAGTAACCACCCTCACGACCAGTAACCACCCTCCCGACCAGTAACCACCCTCACGACCAGTAACCCCCTCACGACCAGTAACCACCCTCACGACCAGTAACCACCCTCACGACCAGTAACCACCCTCACGACCAGTAACCACCCTCACGACCAGTAACCACCCTCACGACCAGTAACCACCCTCACGACCAGTAACCACCCTCACGACCAGTAACCACCCTCACGACCAGTAACCACCCTCACGACCAGTAACCACCCTCACGACCAGTAACCACCCTCACGACCAGTAACCACCCTCACGACCAGTAACCACCCTCACTGTCCTGGTACACAGTTATTTCTAAACATTTCACAAATACACAATACCGAACAATCACTTTTTACTTGTTGTTTCAAGTGGACCAATATACTTGTAGTTCACTTATGTCACTTGTAGTTCACTTATGTCTGCACCCACAAGTGTATTGTCTTTTATATTACCCTCGTACCATGAAACTCAAAGTTCATTTTAAATTATTAATGAGGGCAGACAGACTGTTATTAATGAAGGTGGAGGAGCAGACGTGTTATTAATGAGGGTGGTGGAGCAGAAGTGTTATTAATGAAGGTGGTAGAGCAGACGTGTTATTAATGAAGGTGGAGGAGCAGACGTGTTATTAATGAAGGTGGAGGAGCAGACGTGTTATTAATGAAGGTGGAGGAGCAGACGTGTTATTAATGAAGGTGGAGGAGCAGACGTGTTATTATTGAAGGTGGAGGAGCAGACGTGTTATTAATGAGGGTGGTAGAGCAGACGTGTTATTAATGAGGGTGGTGGAGCAGACGTGTTATTAATGAAGGTGGAGGAGCAGACGTGTTATTAATGATGGTGGTGGAGCAGACGTGTTATTAATGAGGGTGGTGGAGCAGACGTGTTATTAATGAGGGTGGTGGAGCAGACGTGTTATTAATGAGGGTGGTGGAGCAGAAGTGTTATTAATGAAGGTGGTAGAGCAGACGTGTTATTAATGAGGGTGGTGGAGCAGAAGTGTTATTAATGAAGATGGAGGAGCAGACGTGTTATTAATGAGGGTGGTGGAGCAGAAGTGTTATTAATGAAGGTGGTAGAGCAGACGTGTTATTAATGAGGGTGGTGGAGCAGACGTGTTATTAATGAAGGTGGTAGAGCAGACGTGTTATTAATGAGGGTGGTGGAGCAGACGTGTTATTAATGAAGGTGGTGGAGCAGACGTGTTATTAATAAGGGTGGTGGAGCAGACGTGTTATTAATGAAGGTGGAAGTTGTTGTTACTGATCAACAAGTGTAAATGTTATCAAGCTCTGCCTGATAGTAGTTCTACCACAGTGGTGTTCCCACAGTGGTACTCCTACAGTGGTGCTCCCACAGTGGTACTCCTACAGTGGTGTTCCCACAGTGGTACTCCTACAGTGGTGCTCCCACAGTGGTACTCCTACAGTGGTGCTCCCACAGAAGTACTCCTACAATGGTGCTCCCACAGTGGTACTCCTACAGTGGTGCTCCCACAGTGGTACTCCCACACTGGTGCTCCCACAGTGGTACTCCCACAGTGGTACTCCCACAGAGGTACTTCCACAGTGGTACTCCCACAGTGGTGCTCCAAGTGGTGCTCCCACAGCGGTACTCCCACAGTGGTACTCCCACAGAGGTGCTCCCACAGTGGTGCTCCCACAGTGGTGCTCCCACAGTGGTTCTCCCACAGTGGTACTCCCACAGTGGTACTCCCACAGTAGTGCTCCCACAGTGGTGCTCCCACAGTGGTGCTCCCACAGTGGTGCTCCCACAGTGGTGCTCCCACAGTATTACTCCCACAGTGGTGCTCCCACAGTGGTGCTCCCACAGTGGTACTCCCACAGAGGTGCTCCCACAGTGGTGCTCCCACAGTGGTGCTCCCACAGTGGTACTCCACAGTGGTGCTCCCACAGTGGTGCTCCCACAGTGGTACTCCCACAGAGGTGCTCCCACAGTGGTGCTCCCACAGTGGTGCTCCCACAGTGGTACTCCCACAGTGGTGCTCCCACAGTGGTGCTCCCACAGTGGTACTCCCACAGAGGTGCTCCCACAGTGGTGCTCCCACAGGGGTGGAACAAGTGTATTATCTGCATCAAGTGGAAGCAGTAGACCTAGTGTACTCAGAGTGTGTTGATGTATACTTGAAAGACACTAACATTACACTAACATGACACTAACATGACACTAACATGACACTAACATGACACTAACATGACACTAACATGACACTAACATGCCACTAACATGACACTAACATGACACTAACATGACACTAACATGACACTAACATGACACTAACATGACACTAACATGCCACTAACATGACACTAACATGTCATTAACATGCCACTAACATGACACTAACATGCCACTAACATGACACTAACATGCCATTAACATGCCACTAACATGACACTAGCATGACACTAACATGCTACTAACATGACACTAACATGACACTATCATGACACTAACATGCCACTAACGTGCCACTAACATGACACTAACATGACACTAACATGCCACTAACATGACACTAACATGACACTAACATGCCACTAACGTGCCACTAACATGACACTAACATGACACTAACATGCCACTAACATGACACTAGCATGACACTAACATGCTACTAACATGACACTAACATGACACTATCATGACACTAACATGCCACTAACGTGCCACTAACATGACACTAACATGACACTAACATGCCACTAACATGACACTAACATGACACTAACATGCCACTAACATGACACTAACATGCCAGTAACGTGTCACTAACATGACACTAACATGCTACTAACATGACACTAACATGACACTAACATGCCACTAACGTGCCACTAACATGACACTAACATGCCACAAACATGCCACTAACATGACACTAGCATGACACTAACATGCTACTAACATGACACTAACATGACACTAACATGCCACTAATATGACACTAACATGACACTAACGTGCCACTAACATGACACTAACATGACACTAACATACCACTAACATGACACTAACATGCCACTAACGTGCCACTAACATGACACTAACATGACACTAACATGACACTAGCTTGACACTAACATGCCACTAACATGACACTAACATGACACTAGCATGACACTAACATGCTACTAACATGACACTAACATGACACTAACATGCCACTAATATGACACTAACATGACACTAACGTTCCACTAACATGACACTAACATGACACTACCATACCACTAACATGACACTAACATGCCACTAACGTGCCACTAACATGACACTAACATGACACTAACATGACACTAGCTTGACACTAACATGCCACTAACATGACACTAACATGACACTAACATGCCACTAACGTGCCACTAACATGACACTAACATGCCACTAACATGACACTAACATGCCACTAACATGACACTAACATGACACTAACATGCCACTAACGTGCCACTAACATGACACTAACATGACACTAACATGTTACTAACATGACACTAGCATGACACTAACATGCTACTAACATGACACTAACATGACACTATCATGACACTAACATGCCACTAACGTGCCACTAACATGACACTAACATGACACTAACATGCCACTAACATGACACTAGCATGACACTAACATGTTATTAACATGACACTAACATAACATTAACATGGCCTCACTTCAACTCCCTTCTTGATTTGAAAAACAAAAACAGAAACAAAAAAACAAAATTTTCTTCTGCAACAAAACTCAGACACTCCTAATTGTTGAAGAATAAATTCTATGAACTCAAAGTGTAGGATACAGTAATGTACTTTTAAATATTTTGTAATTTAGCATAGAAAAAAAATAATCTCGTCTAATAAGTGACATAAGTGAGTGAGATGTTTTGTGAGAACTTCTGTTAAGAACTTTGTGTGAACTAGATTATGAGAGAAATACTAGTCAAGCTATTTATGTTTATATTCTAGTGCAAAGTAAATGTGCTCTGCGTAGCGATCCTTCGATATGAATTTAACAAACCAGCTAAGTTGAAAAAAAACAAATCTGCAAATTCCAATAGTTAATTTTCTCATTGTGGACGCAGAGCATCAAGCTTGTTGCAGTGTGTATGAGGGAGCAATATTAGCACCCCGTAGTTGCGAGGTTATTGCAAGAGATCCTGTCAGCACTTACAGACTGACTCAGTTTCTCATGTAACGCAGAACTTAAACACAAAGTATTATTGACGGAGTTGTGTTTGTTGATGGTTGGTGCACATCCTGGGTGCTTGTGTACACCCTGGTGATTGTGTACACCCTGGTGATTGTGTACACCCTGGTGATTGTGTACACCCTGGTGATTGTGTACACCCTGGTGATTGTGTACACCCTGGTGATTGTGTACACCCTGGTGATTGTGTACACCCTGGTGATTGTGTACACCCTGGTGATTAAGCTGGTCTGGGGTAAAATACCCTCCCTCACATTACCCATAAATGCTACAAATATTACATTACAGTTTTCACTATTGGAAATTCAATACAGTACTGTGAGTTAACGTATCAATTTATTGTTGACGATAGATTGATTGATATTTATGAAGTCAATGGCATTGTTATTATATAAATTACAGTGTATGTTGTTAAAGCCTAAGATCAGATTTGTTAAGTATTTTATGAAGAAGAAAATTTAGCATGAGTGACCTTTGAGCAGTAGTTATTGACCTGTTAATAATAATTATTTACCGATGATAAATACTGTATGTAATTAGGGGTTTATTTTCTACATATTGCAAAACTTTATAATAATCCTTGCCTTTGTCTTCTTGTACAGAATATAGACCATCTTGTTGATGCTGAATGTTTAGTATGCTGAGGGTTAGCATATCTTAGCCTTATGCAGTGTTGTAATAAAGCTCAGTTTTCTACTCCCAAAACTTGTAAGAAGAGCCCAACCTAGTGCTATGTGAAGGTCGGGAAATAATCCTGACCTACATTGTGGAGGTCATCTTAACATATCACTGCAACTCTATACATATAGAATTTGATATTAAAAAAAAAATATATTACTTTTGTAAATTGTAAATGATAAAGATCGTAAAATCGAATGCAAGTCATGAGTGCAATGAGTCATTAAAATTTTGGATAGGAAGATTACCTCCACTGTGGCTAAGAACTAGTAATTCTAGGTGGACCAAGCAAGTGTTTGGTGGCCACGACACACAAGCGGGTACACCATCATATGAAACATTTTTGACTCTGAACATAAACTTGGATATTGGTTTTGTATTATCACCTGTGAAAGGATGATCACATTTGCCTGTTGTCCAGTTAGTCAATATATACATAATATCTGAAAGTGCATAATGGAACCATCTGTGAAATATTCTTAGGCAGTTCATTCTTATACAAAATGTTCCATCTCATGTTACCTTGTCCAGACTCTGTTAATCAAAATATGTTATGTTGGAAATTATGGAGTTTTGGTGTTTGTATACATTACATGGTCAACACGTTTCTGATCTATAAAAAAAATCATAAAATATTAAAAATATTTCACCTTAAAACTTGGAAGAGGCTTGTTAATGCCTTGGAAATTAAAATATATGATTTTCTTAACAGAGAGTGCAAAGCATTAATTTAGGATAACATATAGAGAGTAATGCTCAAGTGACCACATCTAGAGAGAGAGAGAGCGTGGGGTTTATGCAGACACAGAGGACAGTACATGGAGCGTGGGTTTATGCAGACACAGAGGACAGTACATGGAGCGTGGGGTTTATGCAGACACAGAGGACAGTACATGGAGCGTGGGGTTTATGCAGACCAGAGGACAGTACATGGAGCGTGGGGTTTATGCAGACACAGAGGACAGTACATGGAGCGTGGGGTTTATGCAGACACAGAGGACAGTACATGGAGCGTGGGGTTTATGCAGACACAGAGGACAGTACATGGAGCGTGGGGTTTATGCAGACACAGAGGACAGTACATGGAGCGTGGGGTTTATGCAGACACAGAGGACAGTACATGGAGCGTGGGGTTTATGCAGACACAGAGGACAGTACATGGAGCGTGGGGTTTATGCAGACACAGAGGACAGTACATGTAGAGCTGCTCACTGCCTCTTCATCTCATGTACATCATTGCACAAGTGAGCGATGGCATGCAAGAGGTTGCCAACATTGTATGTTTGTTTTCTTCGTGATAAGTAAAGTTTTCTTGTCCACACTTTGTTTATCAGCACTTACCAAAATTCCACTTGAAAATCGATTATAAAATTAAAGTATAGTTCTAGATTTAAATAAGAATTATTTCTGTTCATAAGAGGGCCATCCAGACTCTGATAGGTGACTGTGTAATACTCTATGTTGACTTCCATTAACAGAAAGTAAAATTTTGTCATTGTAGAAACTATAAAATTATTAATGCTTCTTTAAATGGACTGCAATGAAGATTTTATTTTGCATACGTTTTAAGGTTGTTTAATAATACCAATTACAGTATCAAAAATTTAGACATAGCAGCAGAGCGATGTTTGCAAGGTTGTCAGGCAGTGTTTATATGCCTGACTGTCAGGCCAGTCATATCATTCGCGATACTGTACAGTCAAATTATTTTGGGGTGTTGAGAATAACTACAGGAGATGTAGAAGCTGAATATTAAATTTGCTTGATTGCCACAACTAGGCAATGTAGGTTTATTGCACTTTTTTCCACATTGCAGTTACTTGCTCAGATGAGTGCCTAAGGCAAACTGAGACACCAAAATGTTTACTCAACACCATGACTTTCACTGTACAAACAAAAAATTAGTTTAGATATCACTACAAAAGTATCATTTAGCAGAAGTTGTGACACTCTGGAAAATTTAGTCAAAGATTCTACTTTTACTTGTAACGGAATATGAGCCTCAGGAGGTAATTCAAGGAGTATGTACTCTGCTGTTGTTTGTGGCTTCAAGTAATCTACCATTTCTCTGGTACACTAGTTTAACCTAGAGGATTCTAGCACAAACTTTGCCTAAAACTAAGTTACAGGGTGGAATGAGCCTAAAAATATAAAGGCCTCTGTGCTCCCTACAAGTGTGAGAGACCGCGGGGTCACAGATTTTGTCTGTGACAAAACTAATACCTCACAAGGTGCTTAGCATGAAGTAAGTTTTATCACTTAAATTAGGGAATTATCCAAACTCTACCAGCATTAAGCATTGAGATTTTCCTTTGTCTAATATAATTATTAATTAATGGACACGCTATACCAATATACTTTTACTGTACTTGTATTAGCCAATGTAAAATCACAGCTTCATCTAAGTTTTCGTAACTGCCAAGTGGTGGTGGTGGTGGTACCTGTCCAATTATTATTTAGCTACACAGTCCCATACCATCATATGTAATAGTAATTAGGTAAGTCAATGTATGTATCTGTACCCACACCATAACATTTATTCCACATTATCCTGGAAGACCCCAAGTCGAATCTTCCAGGAAACATGTCGACAACTGTTCTTGCGTATAATGCAATGGAGTATCAGAAATCTTGCAGTGATAGCTGAAACTTCAGCTGCTGGCATGCACCTAGGCTTACCTACACCCAATAAGAGAAGTTGCTAGAATTTGAAAAATATAAAGACATTTCATCTGATGAGAGTGGGGAGAGCACAGAGATCAGGAAGTGAAGAAAATAAAAATTAAACATATTTGCACATATACAAGTACCTGTAAATTTGAATTATTGGCCTCCATTTGAGAGATTCCCTACGTAGCTAAACTAGGAAGTAGCGCTGCTAGACAAATATTTATTTTCAAAATGTGTAATAAGATCTATGAGAGTAGTGATAAAATGTTCCAGGAGAATTCTATCTACGATTGTCCCTCAAGTGACCAAGAGCAAGGAACTGCATACGCACACCGGCATGATGACTGTGCTAACACTGAATGAGGAGTGCTAAGACTGAATGGAGGCTGTGATAAGACTGAATGAAGACTGTTAAGACTGAATGAGGACTGTGCTAAGACTGAATGAAGACTGTACTAACACTGAACAAAGACTGTGCTAAAACTGAATGAGGAGTGCTAAGACTGAATGCAGGCTGTGATAAGACTGAATGAAGACTGTACTAACACTGAACAAAGACTGTGCTAAGACTGAAGATTGTGCTAAGACTGAATGAAAACTGTGATAAGACTGATTGGAGACTGTTCTAAGACTGAATGAAGACTATGCTAAGACTGAATGAAGACTGTGCTAAGACTGAATGAAGACTGTGCTAAGACTGAATGAGGACTGTGTTAAGACTGAATGAAGACTGTACTAACACTGAAAGAAGACTGTGCTAAGACTGAATGAAGACTGTACTAACACTGAATGAAGACTGTACTAACACTGAATGAAGATTGTGCTAAGACTGAATGAAGACTGTGCTAAGACTGAATGAAGACTGTACTAACACTGAATGAAGACTGTGCTAAGACTGAATGGAGGCTGTACTAAGACTGAATGAAGACTGTACTAACACTGAATGAAGACTGTGCTAAGACTGAATGAAGACTGTGCTAAGACTGAATGAAGACTGTACTAACACTGAATGAAGACTGCTAAGACTGAATGGAGGCTGTACTAAGACTGAATGAAGACTGTACTAACACTGAATGAAGACTGTGCTAAGACTGAATGAAGACTGTGCTAACACTGAATGAAGACTGTGCTAAGACTGAATGGAGGCTGTACTAGGACTGAATGAAGACTGTACTAACACTGAATGAAGACTGTGCTAAGACTGAATGGAGGCTGTACTAGGACTGAATGAAGACTGTACTAACACTGAATGAAGACTGTGCTAAGACTGAATGGAGGCTGTACTAAGACTGAATGAAGACTGTATGTACTAACATTGAATGAAGATTGCGCTAAGACTGAATGAAGACTGTGCTAAGACTGAATGAAGACTGTGCTAAGACTGAATGAAAACTGTACTAACACTGAATGAAGACTGTGCTAAGACTGAATGGAGACTGTGCTAAGACTGAATGAAGATTGTACTAACACTGAATGAAGACTGTACTAACACTGAATGAAGATTGTGCTAAGACTGAATGAAGACTGTACTAAAACTGAATGAAGATTGTGCTAAGACTGAATGAAGACTGTGCTAAGACTGAATGAAGACTGTACTAACACTGAATGAAGACTGTGCTAAGACTGAATGGAGGCTGTACTAAGACTGAATGAAGACTGTACTAACATTGAATGAAGATTGTGCTAAGACTGAATGAAGACTGTACTAACACTGAATGAAGACTGTGCTAAGACTGAATGAGGCTGTACTAAAACTGAATGAAGATTGTGCTAAGACTGAATGAAGACTGTGCTAAGACTGAATGAAGACTGTGCTAAGACTGAATGAAGACTGTACTAACACTGAATGAAGACTGTACTAACACTGAATGAAGACTGTGCTAAGACTGAATGAAGACTGTACTAACACTGAATGGAGGCTGTAGTAACACTGAATGAAGACTGTACTAACACTGAATGAAGACTGTGCTAAGACTGAATGAATACTGTACTAACACTGAATGAAGATTGTACTAACACTGAATGAAGACTGTACTAACACTGAATGAAGACTGTACTAACACTGAATGAAGACTGTGCTAAGACTGAATGAAGACTGTACTAACACTATGAAAACTGTGCTAAGACTGAATGAAGACTGTACTAACACTGAATGAAGACTGTGCTAAGACTGAATGAAGACTGTACTAACACTGAATGGAGGCTGTACTAAGCCTGAATGGAGGCTGTACTAAGACTGAATGAAGACTGTGCTAAGACTGAATGAAGACTGTACTAACACTGAATGAAGACTGTACTAACACTGAACAAAGACTGTACTAAGACTGAATGAAGACTGTACTAACACTGAACAAAGACTGTGCTAAGACTAAATGGCTCAAAATAATGGGGTGGCACAATAAATTTGCATAGAATATATAATCTTTGTAGGAAAATGCTGCTATAAAAAAAATTAATTCCTTAAAAGAACAATATAATTTTATACAAAGCGTTTGCAAAGATGACTAGTGGAAGCCTATGTTCAGCCTACTGATGGGCCTTTTATGGTACACCAGAAGAATGATAGATTTTAAACTGCCATGTTGTGAGGTCAATAGAATTGCATCTGAGGCTCAGAACGTTTCATCTCGTCACATACAATATTTTTTTTTCAGTATTGAAGACTGTTTATTAGGCTGTAAATAATGTGCACCATGACACTAGGTTCCAGGTTCCACTACAGTTGTGCATCAAAAGCGAAACACATGTGGATTGTTTTCTATTTAGGAATCTACTGAGATCCTTATTAGTTAAACACAGTCATTGTGAATGCAATTATAATAAACTAATTTATAAATCCCTATGACCAGTATTAAATGTTATCATTTCACTATTTAATTACCCACCAGGAATCTGTATGTCGAAATGTTTAGGAATTGTTGATATATTTTACTTAAGTCATATTTCTCATCTATAGTTATTATTTTGTTTCCTCAATGTATTACAATGTATATAACTGAATGAAATTATTAATTTATGTCAGTTGTTCCTGGTGTAACTCCAGAATCGTATGTTTTAACTACTCTATCTTGAACTGTTTGTGGCTAGGTTATGCTAGGTTATGCTAGGTTATGCTCTTCCTGACAACCTAAAAAGTAAACAAATCAGTAACTGAGCTGTAAATGATGGTTCAACACAGCAAAATTTCTGTAAGATAAGGCAGAGTTTATTTATACACACAATCAGTGATGACTTGCAAGTGAGGACTGAACATTCTTCCTCAATTATTATTTATGTCCTGATTAAAGAACTGATAATTCTTTCTTATGATCAGCAGGGAGGGGAAATAACCTGACTAGTGAGGATTAGTTACCCAGCTTTACAGTCAGTCAGGTTTGGTCAGCTGGTTGTTCTTGCCTGAGTATTCATCCTTGCATTTAGGAAGACTTGAAGTCTGGCCAGTAAAGATGATTTTTTTGTATTCCGGGGCAGACACGACTCAAACAGGTTAGTGAAGATAAGTTTATCACCTTGGTGACAATAAACAAGCAGTGCCTGAAAAAAAACAGTGTATCAGGTGAAACTCCACCTACAGCTCAGAAGGACTGAAGGTCAGCTGGACCAGCGTGCGGCCACTGGACCAGCGTGCGGCCACTGGACCAGCGTGCGGCCACTGGACCAGCGTGCGGCCACTGGACCAGCGTGCGGCCACTGGACCAGCGTGCGGCCACTGGACCAGCGTGCGGCCACTGGACCAGTGTGCGGCCACTGGACCAGCGTGTGGCCACTGGACCAGCGTTGGCCACTGGTGGCCTCCTATTAAACTCTCGCATTCTGTTGGACTGCGCTCTGTAGCCATTTATTTATAATTTACATTTATAGGAGAATGAAATAATATACATATGCAATGGCTTGTGTTTTTCATAATCATTCCTTGATCAATGTTTATGTACTGGATATTTATCAACTTATGTTACAAGACAAATAGAACGTTTACTAAAAGTCCTAAGCCAATGGACATACGAAAAGAGCAGCAAATATATCACAAAGGGCAAATAGCAGGTATTACGATCACAGGTAATGTTGGTCTGTGACCTGGTCGTAATGGCCTGTGACCTGGTCGTAATGGGTTGGAGCAAAACAAATTCAGTAGTAATATTTAACTTGTATTTTCCTTCACCAATTACATATATATATATATATATATATATATATATATATATATATATATATATATATATATATATATATATATATATATATTTTGTACACTTATGTACACTATGTACAGGAGTTGAATATAAGTGTACCACACGGTGATAAAGGCAGAAGCCTGAGAGAGAGCACTGTCCTTCAACCAGCTACTAGAGGCAAGTCTGGCAAATGCTGACTGCGAGTGAACCACGTCTGTTGTTGTTTGTTTGTTTGATATCTTTATTATACACCCCATACCCATCCTGTGGGCGGTAGTCAAAAGATTACAGAGGTACATAATGGGTCCAGGGACTGGGCCCCAAAGTTTTGATAGCTGAGCAAGTTACAAAGGTAATGAACTCACAATCTAATGCCATGGCATGTCAGTGGCTCTCCTTGCACTTCAGTTTATGATTGTAACTACCAATATCTATGTAAAATTGCAATGAAATAAAATTTACTTCACTTTACTTTACAAGTTACAAAGGTAATGAACTCACAAGTTACAAAGGTAATGAACTCACAAGTTACAAAGGTAATGAACTCACAAGTTACAAAGGTAATGAACTCACAAGTTACAAAGGTAATGAACTCACAAGTTACAAAGGTAATGAACTCACAAGTTACAAAGGTAATGAACTCACAAGTTACAAAGGTAATGAACTCACAAGTTACAAAGGTAATGAATCATGTAAGTAAATTTACTTACGTTTATACATGGTTACAATCAAGAACAAATTATAAAGTAATGAGCAATTCACTAGTCTACACCCGGTCACAACTGTAATGAGTTATTGGTGCAAATTGTTGGGTCACACACACACTCACTCACACACACACACACACACACACACACACACACACACACATACACACACACACACACACACACACAGGCCCATACTGGAGAATGCAGCACCAGTTTAGAACCCACACCTGGTCAAGCACGTCAAGAAACTAGAGAAAGTGCAAAGGTTTGCAACAAGACTAGTCCCAGAGCTAAGGGGATTGTCCTACGAAGAAAGGTTAAGGGAAATCGGCCTGATGACACTAGAGGACAGGAGGGTTAGGGAAGACATGATAACGACATAAAATACTGCTAACAATGGTGTCTAAGAGGGGAACTCGAAGGCCCAGAGGATCAGAGAAGAATGGCTTTGGTAGGGAAGAATGGATGGAGGAGCAATGCAAATGGATGGAACAAGAGCGTGGAAAGTGAACTAGGTGAGGTCTCTGCAAAAATGGAAAAAAGGATGGAGGCAGAGCTTAGTGCAAAATTGGAAGGGAGATTGGAGGAGAAGAAGAAATGGGAGTCACAAATCGAAGCTGCAGTAGCCAGGATAAGGGCCCTAAAATGTGAGGTAAATAGGCTGAAGCAAATTACAGGGGTATGGACAAGAGGGGACATAGCATCTGAAGTTGGCACACCCTCATCGAACAAGGAATCCAATGGGAAGGAAGGAGACATGAACTACGCTAAGGCCCTATCAGTCCAAGAAGGGCCGAGGAATGAAGGGGAGAGCAGCTGGGAGCAGGGGTGGAGGTAAGAGAGGCACGACCAGGCCGCCAAGAGCTACAGAAAAACATTGGGGAGAGATGAAGGGAAAGGCAATGGGAGGCGGAAGGGAGAAGTCAGTGTTTATTCACAGGCTTCAGGAGAGTGAATTAAGGACACACAATGAAAGATGACAGGAGGAAAGACAGGAGATTGAGAACGTCATTAGAGAAATAGGTGAAGAGGACATGTCTGAGATAGTAAATTTTCAGAGAATAGGGGGGTAAGTGAAGGGGAGAAAATGGCCAGTCAAGCTGATCTTCAAGACAGAAACAGTGCGAAACAGGATACTGAAAGAGAAACCACAGCTGAAGGAATCGTCAGCATACAGAAGGGTGTTCCTAGACTGGGACAGAACAAAAACAGAACGACAGCAACTGAGGGAGTGGAGGCAAACGCAAAAGGAGCTGGGAAGAGAGACACAGACAGAATCAGCAGAAACCAACCAGAACAGGGAAAAGCAACAAGAGCGAGCACACACAGACCCATCCCCAGAACCCCAAAACCAAACACGCTATCCCAACACAGACCACAATCCACACTTACATCCCCCACCCCTCACTATGCTGTAGAATCCCACGGCACACCGAAAGGGTCCCCACCTCCACAGACCCCCCAAAACACAGTGTTGGAGAGGAAACTGAAGGTATGGTACACCAACGCAGATGGAATAACGAATAAGTGGGAGGAGTGGCATGAAAGAGTCAATGAGGCATCACCGGACATCATAGCCCTCACTGAAACCAGGCTCACAGGGATGATAACAGATGCCCTCTTTCCAACAGGATATCAGATCCTGAGGAAAGACAGAGGGAACAGAAAGGGTGGAGGAGTGGCACTACTGATCAAAAACCGATGGGATTTTGATGAACTGGAGAGAGGGGATAGAGGAGAAGCAGGATATTGTATAATAGGAATGCTTCAGTCCGGAGGTCCAAAGGTGGTAATTGCAGTGATGTATAAC
Source organism: Cherax destructor (assembly GCA_009830355.1). Lineage (NCBI taxonomy): Eukaryota > Metazoa > Arthropoda > Malacostraca > Decapoda > Parastacidae > Cherax > Cherax destructor. The sequence goes on along the minus strand of WNWK01011110.1, from coordinate 36,593 downwards.
CCACCACAGAACAGCAGGAGGCCAAGGCAAGAGTATGATGAGAGTAATAGAGCGATGGTTGACACACTGGCCGAATTGGCCAGAAGGGCTCATGCGAGCAGGGCGAAGCTACTGATCATGGGTGACTTCAACCATAAAGAAATCGATTGGGAGAACTTAGAGCCACATGGGGGCCAAGAAATGTGGAGGTCTAAGATGATGGAGGTGGTACTGGAAAATTCCAACATGTAAGGGACACTACCAGAGAGAGAGGAGAGGATGAACCAGCAAGACTGGACCTAGTATTCACCCTGAGTAGTGCAGATATTGAGGACATCACACATGAAAGCCCCCTTGGGGCCAATGATCATATGGTTCTAAGCTTCGAATACATAGTAGAGTTACAAGTGGAGGGGGAAGCAGGAAGGGCTGCACGTATGAAGCCAAACTACAAGAAAGGTGACTACGTGGGCATGAAGAACTTCCTGCACGGAGTTCAGTAGGACAGAGAGCTGGCAGGGAAGTCAGTAAACGAGATGATGGAATATATGACAACAATTTGCAATGAAGCTGAGGAGAGGTTTATACCCAAGGGTAACAGGAAAAGCGAAAAAGCCAGGATGAGCACATGGTTCACCCAAAGGTGCAGGGAAGCCAAAACCAAGTGTGCCAGGAATGGAAGCAGTACAGAAGGCAAAGGACCCAGGAGAATAAGGAGAGCAGTCGTAGAGCCAGAAATGAATATGCACAGGTAAGAAGGGAGGCCCAAAGACAATACGAGAATGACATAGCAGCGAAAGCCAAATCTGACCCAAAGCTGTTGTATATCCACATCAGGAGGAGAACAACAGTCAAGGACCAGGTGATCAAGCTGAGGAAGAAAGGGGGGCAGGTCACAAGAAATGACCGTGAAGTATGTGAGGAGCTCAACATGAGATTCAAAGAGGTGTTCACAGAGGAGATAGAAGAGCCTCCAGAAAGGCGGAGAGGTAGGGTACACCATCAGGTACTGGACACAATACACACAACTGAGGAGGAAGTGAAGAGGCTACTAAGTGAGCTAGATACCTCAAAGGCGATGGGGCCGGATAACATCTCTCCATGGGTCCTGAGAGAGGGAGCAGAGGAGCTATGTGTACCCCTAACAACAATCTTCAACACATCTATCGAAACAGGGCAGCTACCTGAGGTATGGAAAACAGCAAATGTAGTTCCAATTTTTAAAAAAGGAGACAGGAACGTAGCACTAAACTACAGACCAGTGTCACTGACATGTATAGTATGCAAGGTCATCTAGAAGATTATCAGGAGAAGAGTGGTGGAGCACCTAGAAAGGAATGAGATTATCAACGACGGCCAACACGGTTTCATGGAGGGGAAATCCTGTGTCACAAACCTACTGGAGTTCTACGACAGGGTGACAGCAGTAAGACAAGAGAGAGAGGGGTGGGTAGATTGCATATTCTTGGACTGTAAGAAGACGTTTGACACAGTTCCACACAAGAGATTAGTGCAGAAGCTGGAGGACCAGACAGGGATAACAGGGAAGGCACTACATTGGATCAGGGAATACCTGTCAGGAAGACAGCAGTGAGTCATGGTACGGGGCGAGATGTCAGAGTGGGCGCCGGTAACGAGTGGGGTTCCACAGGGGTCAGTCCTAGGACTGGTGCTGTTTCTGGTATTTGTGAACGACATGACAGAAGGAATAGACTCCGAAGTGTCTCTGTTTGCAGATGATGTGAAGTTGATAAGAAGAATTCAATCGAACGAGGACCAGGCAGAACTACAAAGGGATCTGGACAGGCTACAAGCCTGGTCCAGCAATTGGCTCCTGGAGTTCAACCCCACCAAGTGCAAAGTCATGAAGATTGGGGAAGGGCAAAGAAGACCGCAGACAGAGTATAGTCTAGGGGGCCAGAGACTACAAACCTCAATCAAGGAAAAAGATCTTGGGGTGAGTATAACACCAGGCACATCTCCTGAGGCGCACATCAACCAAATAACTGCTGTAGCATACGGGCGCCTAGCAAACCTAAGAACAGCACTCCGACATCTTAATAAAGAATCGTTCAGGACTCTGTACACTGTGTACGTTAGGCCCATACTAGAGTATGCAGCACCAGTTTGGAACCCACACCTAGCCAAGCACGTAAAGAAGCTAGAGAAAGTGCAAAGGTTTGCAACAAGACTAGTTCCAGAGCTAAGGGGTATGTCCTACAAGGAGAGGTTAAGGGAAATCGACCTGACGACACTGGAGGACAGGAGAGATAGGGGGACATGATAATGACATATAAGATACTGAGAGGAATTGACAAGGTGGACAGAGACAGAATGTTCCAGAAATGGGACACAGCAACAAGTGGACACAGTTGGAAGTTGAAGACTCAGATGAATGACAGGGATGTTAGGAAGTATTTCTTCAGTCACAGAGTGGTCGGGAAGTGGAATAGTTTGGGAAGCGATGTAGTGGAGGCAGGTTCCATACATAGCTTTAAGAAGAGGTATGATAAAGCTCATGGTGCAGGGAGAGTGACCCAGTAGCGGCCAGTGAAGAGGAGGGGCCAGGAGCTATGACTCGACCCCTGCAACCACAACTAGGTGAGTACACACACACACACACACACACACACACACACACACACACACACACACACACGTGGTAATGCTTTATTTACAGGGAGCAAAGTCAAGGTATTTTTCCAGAATGGTCTGTAATATACCACTGTGGATAAAATACTTTGACATATCTAGAACATTTCTGAGTGAGTTGTCTCTGAATTCATTAATTTTATCGCACTCCAGTACATAATGACGCAGGGTGTGACAATAGTCCATCTGGCAAAGTTTACATCTTGTTTGGTCTACATCTGGTGGTGGTGATTTAACCTGCCAAAGATACTTATAACCCAGCCGGAGGCGGGCGGTAGTGACATCCAAGAGTCTGCTTATTTTGTTGGATGCACCATAGACATGTGGCTCCTCCTGCATGATAGAATGATGATAGATGGACTGACTGGTGTCAATCTCCCTGAGTCTTAAGTCAATAAAATTCAGTTGAAGTTCTTTTCGTATTATTGTTCTCAAACTGCTAACTGTCAAGCCAAGATTGTAAATCTACCCCTCTATGAAAGCATATAACTTAGCCAATTTATCAATTCTATCATGCATCTGAAGACCAATGTGAGATGGAATCCACAGCATGTGCACTCTGACTCTACTATCCACAACCCTACCATACCTGTGTCTGGCTTCTGACACAAGTATGCCACAATTTATACTTAATGAGTTGAGAGCATTTATGGATGACAGAGAATCAGTTACAATTAAAGAGTCAACCTTAGATACATGGACGCATTTGAGTGCATGGAGTATGGCAAACAGTTCTGTCTGAAGTGTAGAGGCCCAGTTATTGATGCGTACTCCAATTTCTTTAAGAGAGCCATCACTCTGTATGACAACAGCAGCACTACCAGCTGCACCAGTGGATTGGTGAACAGAACCATCAACGTAAATAATTTGTGAGAGAGTGTGCTGTTTGGCTAAATTATCAATACAGCTTAAGGCATCATATTTGGCTTCAAGGCGAAGCTTTGGTTGTGATTTAAGAAGTAGTTTGGGGGGAAATGGAGGGATGGTAGTTTGGAATGGGGTAATATTCCATGGAGCGGAGAAGTGCCGCTGTTGCCTTATTTACCACAGATCATGTATCTGATTCATGCGGAGGTCGGTTCCAGTTTTTTCGATCCATCTGGATGGATGTTCACCAGTGCTGAGGAAAGTTTGGAGGGTTTCTGTGCAGGGGTTTGAATGGGTTTGCCTGAGCATATTAACCCCAATTAGGATATGTCTTTCAGTAACACGATCTCTGAAAGAAATATCCTAATTGGGGTTAATATGCTCAGGCAAGCCCATTCAAACCCCTGCACAGAAGCCCTCCAAACTTTCCTCAGCACTGGTGAACATCCCTCCAGATGGATCGAAAAAACTGGAACCGACCTCCGCATGAACCAGATACATGATCTGTGGCAAGTAAGGCACCGCAGCATTTGGCGGGCTCGTCTATGATTGGTCAATGAACCAAGGTACTGATTTAACGATGAGTACCCTTAACGTTAAACCCTTAGCACCTGTTTAGCTGGTTGGGAAGCAGCCTTTATGGGAGTGTGTACATACGCCGAATAAAGTGTAATGTACTCTTTGCATGCCGCACCCCCACCACAAATGGGCTCTAATAGCCAGGACTAGGTGTCCACCTCCATGGGTAGCGTGCCGCCATGGCACTGAACAATAATGGAACTGCCTTTCCTCTCAACCATCCAACTCATTAGATAGAGTTCAACTTTTCTCGAGACATAAAGTCAAACTCTAAACTAGAGCGAGACAGTGGACAGTAGGGCTAACGTAGGTTCAAGATACCTGCAGAAGGTACCAGAATGCCCCCCCCCACCAACAACATTAAAACATTTTATATACACAAAGAAAGGGGGGGAAGAGCTAGGCTACCCATATAGTCCCTAACACATCCTAACCTAAATTTAAATACGAGAAAAGGAATCAGCCAGCTTATTATCCTTGCATGCAACATGTAATATAATGTGTGTTGGGGTTCTTCATGAAGTTGAGATAGACCAGAGGGTTGTGGTCTCTGTAGACTGTGACCTCTTGGGATCATTACCCCACGTAGGCCTCGAAATATTCTATTGCCAGTATCAGAGCGAGGGCTTCTTTTTCAATTGTAGAGCAGGCCCTCTGGTGAGGTTGATACTTGGCCGAGATGTAAGCCACAGGCTTTTTTATTTTTTTTTTCAGTAGCCCGCTCTGGGATTCGAAACCGAGACTCCAGTGATGAGCCACAGGCTACAAGCACTCTTCCACAGATTTTTGTAGAAGTACTGCACCTACCCCTGACTCACATGCATCAACCTGTAATGTAAAGAGTTTTGAGAAATCCAGAGACAGGAGAATGGGTGCGGTACAAAGTAGTCGCTTGGCTTTCTTAAAAGAGTTGTGGCACTCTGGGGTCCATTCAAATTTAGTTTTATTACTGGTAAGTGAGGTTAGGAGGCTACAACATCTGCAAAGTTCTTACAGAATCGTCTATAAAACCCTACCATCCCTAAGAAACGTTGGAGGGATTTCCTATCATGAGGTACTGGGTAATTTTTAATGGCAAGGATTTTAGCAAATTTAGGGGCCTTTTTACCACTACCTACTTCATGGCCCAAAAAAGTAACAGTAGACTTGCCAAAAGATGACTTACATAAATTAACAGTTAATTGGAAAATCTGAAATTTCTCAAAGAGAGCTTTAAGTCTAGACATATGTTGGTCTCATGTATCGGACACCACTATGATATTGTCGTGCCTATTAGGTAAAAACTGGTCAATTAGCAAAAACTCATTTAAAATTAAGTCCTTTCTAAAATTTTCTCTTATACGTTTAAAGATATATTTTTTTAATTTATGTTAATGTAAAAATTTATAATTTTGTACCAAAAGAAACTTTGAAAACCTACCTAACCTTATTATAACAAGCACAATTTAATTTAGCCTAACCCAACTAAATATATTTTAGATACGTTTACAATAATTTAATAATAAACAAACACAATGAAATATATTTTTTCGTTAGGTTCAGAACGATTTTTGCAAAATTATTACATACACAAATTTTTGCTTGTCTTACATGGCAAGAAGAGCGTTGCTATTTAAGCCAAAATCGCAAGTTTTACCTAATCGGCACGACAATATCATCTAGATAAGAGGCCGTGCCTTCAAGTCGTTTAATAGCCTGATGGATCAGCTTTTGGAACGATGCTGGCGAGTTCTGCATCCCAAAGGGGTTACTGTGTATTGATAATGACCTCATGGAATTATGAAGGCAGAGATTTCCTTCGCCTTATCTGTCAAAGGTACCTGACAGTAACCTTTAAGGAGGTCTAGAGTAGACACAAAAGTAGCCTTACCCACGAAGTCAACTACATCCAAACGTGGCAGAGGGTAAGCATCTGGAATAGTGACCTCATTCACATTATGGTAGTCTGTACACATTCGAAAACCTCCATCAGACTTCTTAACAAGGATGCACGGTGAAGCCCAGGGACTAGACTCCTCCTCCACTAATCCGTGTTCTAACAGAAATTCTACCTCTTGTTTAAGTAGCCTCTGTTTTTCAGGATTAGCTCTGTAGGGGGAGAGTTTAATAGGTTTAGAGTTTCCAACATCTACATCATGATATCCTAGTGTACATTTTTTCGGGACATCCGAAAATATGTCAGGGTAAGATTGTAGGAGCGCAGTTAAACTTGTTACTTGATTCTTAGACAGTCCCACCATTAAATTGCTAGGGTCCTTGAGGAAGACAGAATTGGGAAGCTTTACTTGAATTTTGGGAATAGGGTGCAAGGAGTCAGAGTCGTCTACAGAGGCAGAGGACAGAGTCATTACTGGGACTTTATATGGAGTATTAAATGTGGTAAGTTTTACTCTTCGAGTGCTTATCAAGAGGAGCTACGACATAATTTATATCAGATAGTTTACTTGCAATTTGCATAGGTCCCATAAATCTAGCTTTTAAGGTGTGGCCAGGTATATGTTCCTGCACCAATACCTTGTCTTCTGAATTGAAGGAGCGAAACTGAGTTTCTGCCATACCTCTGTTTCATAGTGTTTTGAGTTTTTTTAAGTTAGCCTTAGCTAACTGACGTTCCACCTGCAGTCTTGAAGAAGGGTTGTAGAGTGTTATACAGGCGTCTTCTCCCATCCATCCTTACTTGAGCACTCGCAGAGGACCTCGTATGTTGTGCCCAAAGAATAGCTCAAGCGGACTGTACCCTGTGGACTCTTGCACAGTTTCCTCTCATTGCGAACAGCAACAAAGGAAGTGATTCATCCCAGGCTGGATATGAATTTAGTTAGGGCTTTAAGAATGGCTTTGGTATTGATACTGCGAATTGGGACTGCTTCTGGATACCTAGTAGCTTTGTCCATAATAGTGAATAAGTACTGGTTCCCAGACTTGGACTTAGGTAATGGACCTACACAATCAATGATTAACTCTGCAAAAGGTTCTCCACCTGCAGGTATGGGATGGAGTGGTGCAGGTTTAATGGGGAGTCCAGGTTTTCCTACTTGCTGACATTCCCTACAAGAGCGGATGTGATTTTTCACATCTTGCCTTATTTTTGGCCAGTAAAACTCTTAGTATTCTATACATGGTTTTGGTAGTTCCTAAGTGTCATCTTAACTAAGAATTGTGAGCTATATTTAATATTTGTGATCTAAACTACTAATCTATCTCTCTTTTGCATTCCCTCTACCTCCTTACCAGTCACTGTGCAGATTAAGAAGACGTTTTCAATTTTATATTTGACTGGGTGATCTGAGGGAAATTCTTCCCTGGCAATTTGAAAAGCTAAATTTAAAGAAGGATCTTTTCGCTGTTCCTCTGGAAAGGACAATCCCTTGGGCATGTAAACAGAGATATCTGGCAATCCTGCAACCCTGGAATAGGAAGGCTTGATCTGGGTCTTTTCACTAAATTTATGAGGCCCTGGCCAGTTTTCCTCGTAAAACAAATTGCCTAGTCCTAGATCAGAGTCGTCCAAGGATGAGTCAGCATTCTCAATAGACATCCCTTGGGGTTTTGCCCGAGTTATGGCCAACATCGGAGAAGGATAAGACACTAGGTTCTGGACACTTTGTGGAATTAAGAATGTTATTACCTAGTAATAACATGCCATCTTTCATAGGAAATCCTTCAGAAACACCTATAGTCAAATATCCAGTGAAATATTTACTCTGCTCATATATTCTATGTAAAGGGACAGAAAATATTGCTCCTCCAAATGCCTCTAAAAGAACTGATGAATGCCGGTTGTCTTGGAAACCTCACATTACCATCCTGAAAGCAGCTTGCCATAGCCGGCTGAACCTCCTCAAAACCCTCGCTCATCTTTCATGGGGGGTTGATCGTTGAACTCTCCTTCAACTGCATTCAGCCTTAATTTTATCGAAGCTAGATTATGGTGACCAGATATATTCTGCGACCTCTCTTGCAACTCTTTCTAAACTCAATCCCATCCATCATCAGGGATAGTGTTTGTCTAGGTGCTTTTCACTCCTCAATTGTCAAGAGCCCCTATGCAGAAGCAAATGTCCCATTCTTGAATGATCGTCACGATGCTCATTGCCTACACTAATTTGTCCACTCTCATGACCTTCACGGTCTTTCTACATACAGGTTAGTAACAGATGTTAGCAGAGGTCCATCATTTGTTCACTGCCCGTTTTCTCTTCATCTTCAATCGCTCTTGTCGTCTCTTCAGTTGCCCCCTTTATATGTTAATGTAACTTTTCACTTTCCCCTTAGGAAGTTCTGACAGTTAGTGTCTGTTTTTCCCCACTACCGTGTGCGAAAGCCCAAATCCCTACAGTTGCTTCTCGCTCTCTTTTTCTTAATCACTTCCGATCTCATTCTCATGCCGTTGCAGTGTACACTGATGGTGTTGGGTTTGCTGCAGTGTACAGTGTGGTATGAGGTCATTTATTAGACTCAGCTGGCATTTTTACAGCCGAATTGCATGCCATTCTCATTGCAATTATCCGTATTGCATTCATGCTTACTTCAATGTTTGTAATCATCTCCGACTCCTTTAGTTCTTTACAAGCTTTTAAAAAATTTGATTCAACTCATCCCCTAGTTCTTCCTATACAACTCTGGTTGCGCCGCATTACTAGCAAAAATAAAGAAATAATTTTCTGTTGGGTCACTGGTGATGTTGATGTTCAAGGCAATGAGCAGGCAGACTCTGTGCAGTCTGCAGTACATGACCAACCAGTTTCATATAGAGGTATTCCATTCTCTGATTATTTTGCTGTAATCTCTACTCACCTTCGCAACCATTGGTCTGATATGACTCATAACAAATTACATTCTATCAAACCAAGTTTTGGTTTCAGGTCTTCTTGTCATCATTACAGTGTAATAGTAGTGTCATCAGTTAATGGTCTTGGTCGTTTAGGTGTGGAACCAGAGTTGGTCTAACTTGCAAAGGTTGTATGTATCAAAGGAGTCAGGCGGAACCTCCGTACCTGGAGCTGGTGATGAAACAGCATCAGCAGAAGGTACAAGGGCATTAAAATGGTCCAAAGAATGGGCAAATAACGAGACAGTCTGAACAGGGTGTGGTAGCAGAAAGGGGCCTGGGAGGAGCTGGTTGATGGATTTGTATTATTATTATAGAAATTTTGTCTTTGGACTGTCTCCTTGTAAGCTGCCCCCTGGCAAGCACTGTTGATACTGACACTCTGAGAAGCTTCTCTCAGACTTACAAGTGGCTTATGGACAGAATTTCTAGCTGACTGCAGTCGAAAGAATTCCCCACATACATGCACTAATGAAAAAGGGTTTAACTTACTTGATGGTGTAGAATATGTCTCCTAGTATTCCAATCTCCCTAAGCTATAACCCCTTCCAAACACCACGTGTAGGGAAGGACCTTAATCTGCAATAATTCAAGTGGTATTAGCGTTCTGCATGCATCTCAGAGTTCCCTGGTTTCAAAGGATATCCCCTAAGCTATATATGCAGTAAGTGACACTAGCTTCTAGACTTATACTTAAGGGGGATTGCCCACAATTATTACCTTATAGTGGGCGTTCGCTCGCTTATAACCCACAGCTCAAATAACCCCACCTTCCTCCGAATATCGCCGGCCAGCTATACTAAGAGAAATGCGAAGGCCTGGGCCAGAGACGAATATCCACAGTATGTCGGGAAGCCTCTGTGATTCTTGGTTTCCAGGCAAGTATTTTGAAGACACGTGGGGCACCAAGCACTAGCTCTTGATACCTTGTTATCACCACGGCGTCCAGTTCAAGAAGGAAGAACTAGCGCTCTCTCCCGCCTAGATTCAAGTGTGGGGCTGCCAGTTCTCGTTAGCTAACATAATCTAATGCTCACCTATTCAAGCCTTAAAACTACCTATGTTAAGGTGCTAGAGTTACATTATTAATATCTAAAGTTGCCTCAATAATCCTAATATTAGTTACTAACTGTGCAAACTTACCTAGGCCTTCCTAGGAGAGTAAATCTATAAATTAACATGTGTTATCTCTCTACCTCCGCCAACTACTGTGTTTGTTTGGTTGGGTGTGTGGGTTCATGAACTCAGAGGACCTATCCGTGGTATGTTTAAGGCTCCATACGGCTCACTTACCCTGTGAAACTTAAGCGACTCAAAAAAGTTTCCACAATTATTATTATAATCAAAAGAAGCGCTAAACCACAGGGGTCATACAGCGCCACAGGGGAAAGTAGGATGCAGGAAGAATGGATTGTAAGAGGGAGAGGGGTGATTAGTAAGGTATAGAGTGCAGTAGGGTAGTGGATAGTGCAAGGATAGAGTATAGCAAGAGATTGAATCTGATTGAATCTGAAAGGTGGCCTCCAGAGATACACCCGTCGTTCAAAAGATACCCAAAGCCACTCCCCGGGAGACCGGAGAGGGATCGGGACATCCCCAGGCGATCCAGATTCCACGGCAAACTACACCACCGCCAAGAACCTCAATGGAATGGGATGGACCACGGTACCCTTCCCCCTACCTAGGAACTAGAATGCCTGTGAAGAGAAGCTCCCAGGGTAAAAATGGGAAGGGAATAAGGGAGGGATGAGGAGGAGGAGGAGGAAAGGGAAAAGGGAGGATGGGGAAGATGGGAAAGGGGAGGGGGGATTGGGGGTAATTAGGTTCGGTCTGAGGAATAAGAACAAGAGGTCCAATTCCTCAGACCGATAGCATCTTTATCTCGACAAGGAGCCCCCCTTAAAGAGGGATGGATTTGGAACTCCATGGATATGTCACTTCTTTCTTTTTGCTTTTTAGAAAAAAAAAACAAGAAGGGAAAGAAAATTAAAAATAAAATAGGGGGAACGTGGAGGGATAGCTCCTAGGAGGAATGAAAGGGCCATAAATCCCCCTCCAAGCCCAAGAGAATCCCAGCACCACCAGTAGTGCAGATGCAGCATGGAACCCCTGCCATACCCTACCCTTCATGCAAGTAAACCAGCAATCCAGGATAGTAGCCTCACATCTACCGAGCCACCTCAGTGGACAAAAGAGAGGGCGGTCGGATACCCGCCACAAAGTATGCCTCCTTTGGCCACCACCTCCTGGAATCCAGCAGGCAGCCTCCAGAGATACACCCATCACCCGAAAGACACCCAAAGCTACCCGTCGAGAACTAGAGAGGGATTGGGACATCCCCAGGTGATTCAGATTCCATGGAAAACTACACCGCCACCAAGGACCTCAATGGAATGGGATGGACCGTGGTACCCTCTCCCCTACCTAGGAACTAGAGTGCCTGAGGAAAGAACCCCAAAGGTTGAAAACAGGAAGGGGGATTGGGAAGGGATGAGGAGAGGGGACGGGATGGGGAGAGGGAGAGGAGGAAAGCAAGTGGAGAGATGGGATAGGGAAGGGGGGACTGGGGGGAAAATTAGGTTTGGTCTGAGGAAGAAGACCAAAAGGTCCATTTCCTCAGACCAATAGCCTCTTTACCACGACAAGGAACCCCCCATAAAGAGGTAAACATGTTGAATCTGAAAATTCATTACCCAAAATAAGCGAATGACTAGAGGCACAGCCTGTACCTTAACAAGCGTCAGTCTGAAAAAAACAACTGTTTATAAAATAGGATATTGATGACTTTTGGGGATATCACTGTAACTTTGTTAATATCTAATACACTGGCTGTATCACTATCAAAACTAAGCACTAAGGCACCAGGATGATTGAGTCATAAAAATTTAAGTACAGATCTCAGGAGCACAGACAGACTAGTCTTGATACTCCAATAGGCAGACCGTCTTTGGTTTAGAGAAAAAGCTGTATGGGACTAAGGAATTTTGTCCAAGATTGTTTTTGAAATACAGCTTGTATGGAAGTGTGTCAGTAATAGCATCAGGATCATAAAGGATGGGTCAAAATTATTTGGATGATGACTTCAAGCCAGAATGTCCTGTGAAGCAAGAATTATCCAAAAATTGATGCACCATCATGACAAAAGCTGGTAACAAGCAAAGCCAAAAGGTATAAAAAGAATCAGCGTGAATCCCAGTACTAGTCAGACAAAAAGTTTTTCACTATAATAGTATATAATACAGGTTGGCCATCACTAATCCAGCAAACAGTTATCCAGTTCCATCAGTAATCCGGCACTAATTTTGGCTAGCATAATTTAAAATTTCATAATTATACTGACTCAAATTTCATCATTATACCGACTCAGAAATTGTGCAGATGGTTGTAAATCCACAGCAGCAAGCCAGTGGAGAAAACACTGATGAAAATGAGGAAGGTGTAACAGAAAATCTCTATTGATAGGTTAAGTGTATTCTAACCTAACCACTCTGTAATCCGGCAAACTCGCTAATCTGGCACACTACAGGTCCCAATGATGCCGGATTAGTGATGGCCAACCTGTATTATATAATACAGCCTCTCCTCACTTAACGACGGAGATAGGGGTCTAAGACCCTGTCAGTAAACGATTTCGTTGCTAATGAGGAATCACCCCTTACTGACACTTCAAATACATATGACATTTACAGCGCCCCAGAGTGATTATTAATTATATTTTATTATATTATTATTATTATCACCATCGACATACCTTTTTCACTGAGTATAATATAATTTCTTAAGCTGCCACGAGAGACAGAAAATGTCAACACACAGACGAACACACCAGCTGATCCCTTGACTGTGTACTTCTTCCATTTTCCTCTTCCAAGTGCTGCTGCACGTCTATTGTGCAACCCAAAGTACAAGATAGAGTTATAAGTGCAGCAGCACTTGGAAGAGGAAAAACAACAAGAGGAAAATGGAAGTACAAAAGAAGTTCACAGTAAAGGGATCAGCTGGTGTGTTCATCTGTGTGTTTACATTCTGTGTCTCTCATGGCAGCTTAATTAAGAAATGATTAAACTCAATGAACAAGGTATGTTGATGGTGATAATAATAATAATAATTAATAAAGATAAAGATTTATTTCTTGTAATAATAACAATCGCTCTGGAGTGATTTAAATGTCAGCTACGAAACCTATACAAGTGCTGCTGCACTTCTATCTTGTACTATGAAGTACACAATCAAGTTCAAATTTGTACAAATATGTAGTCTTGGAGACTTTAAAAGCTAGTGTACTGAGTGGCTGTAAGGAGATTGAGATGAGTGACCCAAGTTCTCATACGGCATACAATATATATTTTTTTTTTACTCGTCAGAGAGCCCGTCGTAACTCCTAGTTGTCGGTAAACGAGTACATCGGTAAGTGAGGAGAGGCTGTAATGTAGTAGGTTGGTAGACAGCAACCACCCTGGGAAGTACTACTGTCCTACCAAACGAGTGTGAGACAGAAACCTGTATTTGTTTTGCATGATTGTAGGAGGGCTGGTCTCTTTTTTTGTCTCATAAACACACAAGATAGCAGGTATATCTTGCCACTTTTACTTACACTTAGGTCACACAACACATGCATGTACAGTGGACCCTCGGTTATCAGCCATTCCTGTTATCGGTCAACTCAGTTATAGGCCGGTTTTTCAGCTCCCGGTTATCGGCCGTATGGGACGCGTCCATCCACCGGCTGGGGCCACTTGTGCTTCAGTTTACCTGTGTCTCTAGGTGCGTGAGGAAGCTTCTGCTCATTCATCCAAACATTTCGCTTGTTTTCCATTTTTTTTGTCAGTGCAACTGCGAAATAAGTAACCATGTCTCCCAAGAAAGTACTTCCTAGTGAAGTTCCTGTGGTAAAGAAAGTGAGAAACACCATGGAATTTAAGAGAGAGGTAATTGAGAAATACCATCCTGACCAAGCTGAAACAAGCCATATCTGCAACATGTTTAGTAACAAAACCTTGTCCCTTTTCAGGGAAATGTTAAAGAGGCGCCAGAAACAGAGCACTCTGGACAGTTATTTTTCTAGACAGGGGTCCAGTGACTCTCAAGCTGGTCCTAGTGGCATTAAAAGAAAAAGAAGGGAAGTAACCCCAGATAAGGACTTGTTACCTGAAGTCCTTATGGAGGGGGATTCCCCTTAGAAAAACTAACTCCTCCCTATCTTCCAGAAGCCAGCATTAGTCTTCAATAAAGGTATGTAAAACTGATTTAATTGTTAAAAAAAAATACTTTTTTTGTGAATATTTTTGTCTGGAACGAATTAATTGTATTTACATTAATTCTTATGGGGAATATTATTTCGGTTATAGGCCATTTCAGTTTTAGGCCGAGCTTCTGGAACGGATTACGGCCGATAACCGAGGGTCCACTGTACATGTTTATGTATACACAATCATCCGAGTTTTCTTTGATTTTATCTTAATTGTTCTTGTTCTTATTACTTTTCCTTTCATATCCATGGGAAAGTGGAATAAGAATCTTTCATCCGTAAGCTGTGTATTGTAAAAGTCAACTAAAATGCTGGGAGCAATGGGTTTAGTAATCCTTTTCCCTTACAGCTTACTAAAATAAGAAGAAAACCGTCAAAGTGGGATGTTTGAATGTGCGTGGATGTAGTGCGAGTGATAGAGACGATTGTGGATGTTATGAATGAAAATTATTATTATTATAATCAAAGGGAAGCGCTAAACCTACCAGGGTCATACAGTGCTGCAGGGTAAGAATTGATGCAGGATCTAAGGATAAATAAGGGTGGAGATGACCTTAAAGGTAAAGTTAGGAAGGGCTGTGAGGAGTGCTAAAAGAATAATTATCAAAGTTTGTGTAATAAATCAGTTGTTGTCAAAAAGTTGAGGCGGGAGTCTGTCAAAGGTGGGGCCATCAACAAGGAGGGAAAATAAAGTAAGGGCTTTAGAGCAGTGACGACGTCAGAACCCCATTTCAGGTCTAGAAACTACAAAGCCTAAGGGAACAACCTTAAAGGCAGAAACAGGAAAGGGAAAGTGGATTACAGTGGACCCCTGGAAATCGTACTGCTCCCAACTCAAACAATTATGTAAGTGTATTTTTGTAAGTGCTTTTGTAAGTGTATTTTTGGGGGTCTGAAACGGACTAATCTAATTTACATTTGTCCTTATGGGAACAAATTCGTTCGGTAATAGCACTAGAACAGCATTCTGAAACGAATTATGTCCGATTTCCGGTAGGTCCACTGTATTATTATTATAATCAAAAGAAGCGTTAAACCACAAGGGTCATACAGTGCAGCAGGGCAGGGATATTGGGTAGTAAGAGGGAGGGATGATTATTAGATTATGGAGTGCAGAGGATAGTGCAGGGACAGAGGGTAGCAAGAGATTGTGGTAGAAGGGACTGCAGAGGATAGTGCAGGGACAGAGGGTAGCAAGAGATTGTGGTAGAAGGGACTGAGGGGAGTGCTAGAGGCATCATCTTCAGAGTTTGTGTAATAAATCAGTTGCTGTCAAAAAGTCAATGAGAGAGTCTAAATTAAAGGAGGGTCCATCAGCAAGAAGGGAAGGTAAAGAAAGGGCAGCCGAGCGAAGACGACGTTGGAGGTAAATTCTGCATGCTCGTTGATAAGAGTGGGCAGTCCAACAGAATGTGGCTAACAGATACTGGAACCTGACAATTCTCACAGAGAGGGCCAGGGAGCCTCTCCATGAGATACCCGTGAGTAAGACGAGTGTGGCTGATGCAAAGATGGTAGAGAGTAGTCTCCCAACCTCGACATTGATGACAAGAAGATGGCCAGAAACCTATACTCGGTTTAATAGAATGAAGTTTGTTATGTAGCAGATCAGACCAACGTTGTTGCCAACGAGTGCGAAGGTGGGTAGCAATGACAGCAAAATAGTCCGTGAATGGAACACCTCTACACGTATATGAAACTGGAAGGTCATGTACCGTTGACTGCGCAGCAGTGTCTGCCTGTTCATTGCCCTGTACGTCAACATGACCAGGAACCCAACAAAAAACAATATCTTTGTGTTTGCTAGAGATACGGCGTAACCAAAGGTGGATACGAAGAACTAGGGGGTGAGGTGTATCAAATTTTTGGATAGCCTGTAAAGCACTAAGGGAGTCTGAAACGACCACAAATGGTGACACAGGCATAGATGCAATATGGATAAGTGCTACAAGAATGACATACGATTCAGCCGTAAAAATGCTAGCCGAGGATATTATTATTATAATCAAAAAGAAGCGCTAAACCACAGGGGTCATACAGCGCAGCAGGTTAGGGCAGGATGCAGGGAGAATGGGTTGTAAAAGGGAGAGGGATGATTAGTAGGGTATGGAGTGCAGCAGGACAGTGGATAGTGCAGGGAGAGAGGATAGCAAGAGATTGAGGTAGAAGGGACTGAGGGGAGTGCTAGAGGTATAACCTTCAGAGTTTGTGCAGTAAGTCAGTTGCTGTCAAAAAGTCAATGAGAGAGTTAGGATTAAAGGAGGGTCTATCAGCAAGAAGGGAAGGTAAAGAAAGGGCCGCAGAGCGAAGACGACGTTGGAGGTAAATTCTGAGTGCTCGTTGATAGAGTGGGCAGTCCAACAGAATATGGCGAACAGATACTGGAACCTGACAATGCTCACAGAGAGGGACAGGGAGCCTCTCCATGAGATACCCATGAGTAAGATGAGTGTGGCCGATGCGAAGACGGGAGAGAGTAGTCTCCCAACCTCGACATTGGTGACAAGAAGAAGGCCAGAAACCTATACTCGGTTTAATAGAATAAAGTTTGTTATTTAGCAGGTCAGACAAGCGTTGTTGCCAACGGGTGCGAAGGTGGGTAGCAATGACTGCAAAATAGTCCGTGAATGGAACACCTCTATATGAAACTGGAAGGTCATGTACTGCTGACCGTGCAGCAGTGTCTGCCTGTTCATTGCCCTGTACGTCAACATGACCAGGGACCCAGCAAAAAACAATATCTTTGTGTTTGCTAGAGATATGGTGTAACCAAAGTTGGATACGAAGAACTAGGGGGTGAGGTGTATCAAATTTTTGGGTAGCCTGTAAAGCACTAAGGGAGTCTGAAACGACCACAAATGGTGACACAGGCATAGATGCAATATGGATAAGTGCTACAAGAATGGCATACAATTAAGCCGTAAAAATGCTAGCCGTGGATAATAGATGCCCTCGCACGACACGACACTGTCCGGAAACACTGCTGCGAATCCTGCGCCGTCAGAAGACTTAGAACCATCGGTGTACACTGCGATGGCATGAGAATGAGAGCAAAAGTGGTCTAGAAAAAGAGAGCGAGAAGCCGCTGTAGGCAGTTGGGTTTTCGCACATGGCAGTGGAAAAGAACAGCCACGAACAGCAGGAACTTCCCAAGGGGGTTGGGAAAAGTGAGATGCCACGTGAACAAAGAAAGGTGGTAGATGAAGAGAAGACAAGAGCGAATGTAGGCGAAGAGAAAAGGGACAAAGTAAACAGGGGCAACGAACAAATAATGAGCATCTACTAACATCAGTGACTATCCTATATATGGAAGGATTGCGGAGGTCATGAGAGCAAACATAATAGCGAAGGCAATGTGCATCAGGGAAAGTGGAGGGATGGGGAGAGGAGGAGGAGGAAAGGGGTGATGGGGAGGATGGGATAGGGAAGGGGGGGATTGGGGTAATTAGGTTTGGTCTGAGGAAGAAGACCAAAAGGTCTAATTCCTCAGACCAAGAGCCTCTTCACCGTGCCAAGGAGACCCCCTTGAAGAGTACAACTCTCAAAAGATAATTAAGTTTGCTTTCACTTCATAGCACTACAAGGAAAAAGAATCAAATGTGATTCATTTATAGTTCAAAGACAAAGTTCTATGAATTAGTTTATTCTTTATATTAGTTACATATGAATGTAAATAAACTACATGGCATTGAGCAGTGCAGTGCGTGCTTTTGGTGCCTAGGTGGCAACATCTTGGTTCAATACTAATTGACTTTCTGCACTTTGTATCATAACACAAGATAGTTACACCTCACACAACTTTAAGCATTATTATATATATCTTGTACGCATTTTTCTATACAAGAAATATATATATTATTTTAAAGTAAAATCATTTACAGTATAATGATATGGGGAATAATTTGGGTTAGTTATAAATCAAGCATAATAACCTGTACAAATTAATTAGGTGGAATGAGACAATATTCATGTGTAAAATGCTGAACTAATACATATACAGAGAATTTCAGAACACTGTACATGAACTCCACACATTTAGACTGGTGACATATATAGTACATTACTTTTAAAATATAGAGATTATGCATACATATTAAAAGCAAAAATACACACCCAAAACAAAGACACAATCAACTCTGCCCCTCCCCCCAAAAAAAAAATTGCAAATAACATTTCATACTCATTTATTCTTATAGTCTCAGTGTTTATATGTATCTACATTCGCTTGTACTCGCTGATCGAGGTAAACCTCTCACTCATCACTACAAGTAGACATTTCTTTATTATGTCTACATGCCTAATGTAATTATTACTATATGCCTTTCACTTAAGTAGCAAAAAGTTAATTCTTTATGCTCAATAAGTAAATACAGAAAAGGTATTTAACATTATTAGTGTGGAATACAAACTTAAGGTAAGACTACCACACAGAAGCCTGAAGTTATGTGGTCTTTAATACACATGTGAATTCATAATCAAACCCCACTTTACCAGTTCTATTTCAATTCTGTGTTAGTCTCTGAAAACCTTTTTCATTAAAAAATACAAAATTACTTACTCCAGAACATACTGTATCTTTTTGTAAGAATTCAGGAAGAAGTTAAATAAATTTCATGTGCAGCTTTTTGGACAGAACTAAAGTTAATGCAGAATTTTACAAGGTGTATTTGAAAATATTCATAAAAATTATACTAGGTTAATTCCTAATTAAGGTTTTTCTACAAATAATTTTTGGTTTCACTGCACCAAAAATCATGCCTAGTACAAGGTCAACAATTAAGCTAATACAGTGAGACCCCCATATCTACGGGTCCTGTATCTACGGTTTTGGTTATCCGCGGTTTGCCGTGGCCCAAAAATAACCCTTAATTTTGCTTAATAAAGGTTACAAAGTGCAAAAGTAGTTATGGTGGAAGATCTTCAAAGCCTAAGAGAAGCCATGAAGTGCTTCTCATCAGTGAAAAAGTGATAATTCTCCACTTATTGTGCATAATTTATCAATTAAACTTTATAATATGTATGTATGTAAATGAAAAATGACTTATATAGGGTTAGCTACTAGTATCTGCATTTTTGGTATCCGCAGCAGGTCCTTGGCATGTATCATCCCGCGGATACAGGGGTCCTACTGTACATAACGCATTATTCTTATCAACATTATAAAATACATACAATCTTTTACAGTAGTGATGAAGATGTGTTGTATTATCCTAAAAGTAAATAATCTTTAAAATATTTACTTTAAAAATCTCACTTTTTTGATTACATAGCTATCCCTCTTTCATAAAATAAATTTTATAATCAATAATAATCACTTCATTTTGTTTTCAAACCACCAAAATCGATGTTGTAAACAGTATGGAGATGTTGTCGTATATGCACAGGTAGTGATGTCTTAAACACAGCCTAGATAAAGTGAGAGACTACATGTGTTAGCTCCCCAGTGACAAGTTTCTGGTGAACTAAGTGCGCATCTTCACCTTTAGTATTTCATGTGATATCACCATGGAATTCTTCTGTTTGAAATGAAAGTCCCTTTGATTGCCTTGATGTTGAAAAGCTCTTGATTCAAGAAGTTGGAGCTGGCCTCCCCTTCTTCCTTGGATCAAACCTGCTTACTTTCCATTCCCCAAAAGCTTTATGACTTCTTATGAAATAAAGCATAATTTTACAAAAAATGCAAATTTTAAATGATAGACAATCATAACCAGTAATATCCCAAATTATAATGTAGATATAAATATCAATATGAAATGCAATGCAGTACTGAACTTTTGATCAAGATGACCCATATTATTTTAACCAACCCAGTTCATATTATTAACAGTAACGTGCTCAACTCAACAAATATAAAAATACCAGAAAGTATACTTCATTCATACTACACTTTGCAATTTATAATGAGATCTGCAAATGATGTTGGCTACTGACGATATGTTTTAGGAATGAAATTTTGCTTTCATTACATTCCAACAATTTTTTAAGCAATTCAGGTCAAGGATGTTCCCTAGCCACTGGATAACAATGATATTGCTCTCTTGCAACTATTTCTTGACCTGCTTTGATATGTGTCATAGGGCACTATCTGGCATAATGTAGTACGTACCATGAATCTTGTGGAGTATGAGGAAATATGCCTGAAGCACATCTGTTGTATGTACATACTCTGCAACTGATGCTGAGTCACATGCAACCCAACATCAATAGCAGAGTCTGTATGCTGAAGAAGCCCATGAACTCCAATGCAAACGACTGAATTCATTGACAGTGACACAGAACCACCAACATAAAACAATTCACTACTTTCTTTCCCTTTAAGTGTTGCAGAGATTGATCACACACTTCATATTATTCATCAGCATACTTTCTCCTCCAGTGCCTCATACAAAGCTAAAGTGACTTATTGTCTCTCTTAAGCTCTTGGTATTGATGCAAATCAGCCACAATAGAAAACCTGAGCTAAATTTAATATTTTCACTATCCTTGGCATTTTTGTGTATAAGTGCTGCATCACATCACAAAAACAAGACTTCAGCCTTTACACTGCAGGAGTACTTTACAATTCGTATTAGCCTATGCTATGAAAACTGTCTTAACACTGCCCTCTATTAACCAAGGTAGGATGTGAGGTATGTTGATGTGCATCTCGTAAATTATTATAATCAAATAAAAAACGCTAAACCGACAAGGGTCATGCAGAGCTGCGGGGCAGAAAATAGTGAGTGGCAGCCGCTGATGTTGCCGTAAGCGATTCACTTCCTGTGAACTTCACGCCTCTATATCTCGATAAGTATTGATGGAAAAAAAAAAATTTTGTCTTAAAACACTCAGAAAAATATTCTTAAGATTTTGGTAAAAAAAAAAAACAATTGTTTTTTTTAGAATATTTTTCGACACAGAGTGAGTTAAGGATCAGGGGTCTCAACAGTGAAAGGGTTGGTATCCCAAAATGAGTGGAGAGGGTGGTTGTTGCCCTACCAGTTGTGGTGAGTGATTTGATGTTGAAAGTTGGGGATCTTGTGTTGATATTAATGCAGAATCATCAGTTGATAGTTGCATCACACTAAGCCATATTTTTCTCCAGCTTGCATTTATCATTCATTTCAGCACATGATCCCATGCATTTCAGACATGGGGCAGTGCATCCACAATGTTAAATTTGTGCCAAAACTTTGGCTCAAATTTAATAGCTCCTTGATCCAATGGTTGTATCAAGGATGTTATATTTGGCAGTAAAAAGACAATTTTCATACCTGGCTTCTTATCCTCCAAGAGTTGAAGCTAACTAGGACAATTATCAAAGATAAGGAGAATTATCATTATTATAATCAAATAGAAGCGCTAAACCACAGGGGTTAAAGATAAGGAGAACCCTGAATTATTCAGGGACAAATACATCCTCACTTCACAATTAAAATAATACTTGAACCACTCAATGAAGAAAGCCTCAGTCACCCATGCTGTGGGGTTATTATTATTATTATTATTATAATAAAAAAGAAGCGCTAAACCACAGGGGTCATACAGCGCAGCAGGTTAGGGCAGGATGCAGGGAGAATGGGTTGTAAGAGGGAGAGGGATGATTAGTAGGGTATAGAGTGCAGCAGGACAGTGGATAGTGCAGGGAGAGAGGATAGCAAGAGATTGAGGTAGAAGGGACTGAGGGGAGTGCTAGAGGTAAAACCTTCAGAGTTTGTGAAGTAAGTCAGTTCCTGTCAAAAAGTCTCTAGGGAGGGTCAAGCATGTGACCATAGCCTCAGGCTATTAACCACTGTTTTGAAACTGTTTACTGACATACATCCTTCTTCTGGAGGATCTGAGAAGACCGTGGGTATCCAATAGCAATATACAGCCTGGTCCATCAGCAAGAAGGGAAGGTAAAGAAAGGGCCGCAGAGCAAAGACGACGTTGGAGGTAAATTTTGAGTGCTCGTTGATAGAGTGGGCAGTCCAACAGAATATGGCGAACAGATACTGGAACCTGACAATGCTCACAGAGAGGGACAGGGAGCCCACTCCATGAGATACCCATGAGTAAGACGAGTGTGGCCGATGCGAATTTACTAACCCGGACATGGAAATGTCTTTCAGTTAAGAAGGCCTTAAGGAAAAATGGAAGATTGCCACGGAGGCCTAAGGAGTGGGCCTGGGCCAAGATATTATACCTCCAAGTTGTGTTATAAGCCTTCTCAAGGTCAAAAAAGATGGCCATAACCGAGTGGTTATTAGCAAAGGCATTACGAATATACATATCCAAGCGCAGTAAGGGGCCAATGGCAGAACGGCCCTTACGAAAGCCATATTGACTTGTGGAGAGACTACTGTGCGTCTCTAAATACCGTCAGATGACTTTGAACCATTGGTGTAGACTGCAATGGCATGGATTGGGTGATGGACGAGGGCGTGTAGACACAGAACTGTGCAAGTGAGTAGAGGAAGGGGTGTGGACAGTATGGGATGCCAAGGTAGGGACCTCGTAGCCAAGAACAGCAAAAGGATTCGAGACAGGGGTGACTGAGGATGGGACGACCACAGAGGAAGCCGCGAAAGTTGGGACCCCAGAAGTGGGGGGACGTTTAGCAATGTGAGAATAGGAAATACGGGGAAGTCTCCCTTGAAGGCGTAGATGAGAGACAGCCATAGCATATGAAAAGCCTTCTGCCTCTTTGAGACAACAGATTTCCCGCTCGTTTAGGTAAACCTGACAATGGCGAGAGTACGATGGATGTGCCTTATGACAGTTAAGGCAAGAGGGAGGTAGAGTACAAGAAGGACTAGCATGGTCGTCAGCACCACAGACTGGGCATTCGGCCATGGACCTGCAATATTTCGCTGGATGACCAAAACGCCAGAAGTTTCTACACTGTTGCATTGTAGGGGTCACCTTTTGAACCTGTAAACGGTGTGCTGCAATGTAGACCGAAGGCGGAAGTTCACGGCAGTCAAATGTTAAACGAGCTATATTGCAAGGATAATGTCTTCGCTTATTGGCAGGGAGGACAAAAGTGTCAACTTTGAGGATAGGGAGGTCTTGGAGGTCAAGCTGCTCCAGAATGTCATCACCACATGTCTGGAAATTCCATTGGACAATGGTGTGTGGAAAAATGACAGTACCACTACAAGAATTGAGTGAATGATGTTTGTCAATAGTGATAGGAATAGTATCTATTGTCGTAAGGAGAGAAAGATCGCGAGCTTGGCCAGCATTCTGGACCGTCATGATGCGAGTGCCGCTCTTGAGAGTGTGAAATCTTTAACTACATGGCATAGCAGAGCCTTACCAATACTATGATTGGAAAGATAGGTATTAGGAGAAGTCGGTCGTAGAGTAAAAAACTTTGTCCATTGAGTAGTGTGAAACAAAGTGTTTAAGGGGAGTGCGTGACGAGCTGGTCGTTTTTGAGATGAATGAGAAGGAAGTGTCGAATCGTCATGTAAGGGTCTTGGTCGTTTGGATGTGGGACCGGAGGTGGTCCGACGTGTGACGGGCGAGCAATCCGAAAATTGCCGCACCGTTGATGGAGAAGCCGGAATCAAGGTCAGAGAAGAGCGAATGTCAGACATGTCAAAAGGGTCACTCGGAACCCCGGTACCTGAAGCAGGTGACGAACCGGCACCAGCAAGAGGTACAGGGGTATTGGAGGTGTCCGAAGAGTTGTCCATTAACGAGGTAAGGTCAGAACTGGGTGTGGTATCAGGAAGGGGCCCGGGGGTAGTAGGTTCATGGATTGGGTCGTCCATGGTTAGGTTACTTCTTTCTTTTTGTTTTTAATAAAAAAAAAGAAAGAAGAAAAGAAAATAAAAAGAATATAAAAAAGGGAGGAACATGGAGGAATAGCTCCTAGGAGGAATGAAAGGGGCATAAATCCCCCTCCGCGCCCAAGAGGACCTCAACACCGCAAGTAGTGCAGATGCTGCATGGAACCCGTGCCATACCCTACTCTTCATGCCAGTAAACCAGCAATCCGGGATAGCAACCTCACATCCACCGAGCCACCTCGGCGGACAAAAGAGAGGGCGGCCGTATACCCGCCACAAAGCATACCTACTTCGGCCACCACCCCCGGAATCCGAAAGGTGGCCTCCAGAGATACACTCGTCGCCCGAAAGATACCCAAAGCCACTCCCCGGGAGACCGGAAAGGGTCGGGACATCCCAAGGCAATCCAGATTACACGGCAAACTACACCACCGCCAAGAACCTCAACGGAATGGGATGGACCACGGTACCCTTCCCACTACCTAGGAACAAGAATGCCTGTGGAGAGAAGCTCCCAGGGTAAAAATGGGAAGGGAATAAGGGAGGGATGAGGAGGAGGAGGAGAAGGAAAGGGAGAAGGGAGTATGGGGAAGATGGGAAAGGGGAGGGGGGATTGGGGGGTAATTAGGTTTGGTCTGAGGAAGAAGACCAAGAGGTCCAATTCCTCAGACCGATAGCCTCTTTACCGCTACAAGGAGCCCCCCTTAAAGAGGCTTTGAGTGATAAATAAGCCTTACTGTGCAGAAGCTCTTTCACAGCTTTGAATCCAGGTGCACCTTTCTCTTGCTGGCTCTTTCTGGCTCTTGCATGTTGTACACACCATTTTCTTCCAGAATAATCTTGTACTACACACACATACAGTATGCACAATTCCTAAAAGCAGCTTGATTCAAAATTTCTAGCATAGCACAGGGGCCATCTTTAAATAATATTATTATAAAAGTTATGATTTAGGTAAAGAGCTAAAGCTCACAGCTTGATTTAGTTTCAGACTTAAGGTACAATGACCAAAGATTACCAAAAGGTGGTACCAAATAATAATGATGTTGGGTCATAAATATGTCTCCATAAATTGAAAATTCAGTAGCAATTGCCCAGTAGTGATTGAGATGGAATTTCATTTAAACAAAAACCGGTTCCCACAAAGCAAGTAATTTCTGATCTAGCTTGGTTTCTATATAGGCATAGTTTAAGACAATGTTATGTAAGTAGTGTACTTAATTTATCACTCACTCTCTGGGACCTGTCCACCTCAACTTAAAAGAACAGCCATATTTCAGCAGTGATAAATCATACCACGGATTGAACTCATGGTGAGCGAGTCGTAAAGCACCAGGCCAGCAAATAAGCCACTGGGCCAGCTGGCTACAATAAGATTCATCCAACTAGGTACAGTGGACCCCCGGTTAACGGCCTGCTCCAAACACTAATAATTATGTAAGTGTATTTTTGTAAGTGCTTTTGTGTATGTTTGGGGGTCCAAAAGGACTAATCTAATTTACATTATTCCTTATGTTAATAAATTCGTTCGGTAACGGCACTTGAACAGCATTCTGAAACGAATTATAGCCGTTAACCGGGGGTCCACCGTATATTTATACACCATAGACAGGTTAGCACAGGCCTAGTTGAATGAATCTTATTGTAGCCAGCTGTCCCAGTGGCTTACGCACTGGCCTGGAGTTTTACGACTCACTCACCACGAGTTCAATCCCCGCCCGTGGTATGGTTTGTTTGCAATCATGTCATTATGATTTTGTGAATCAGGTCAGCAGTGATTATCTACATAACTCTTTCTTGACATATTATTGTGCTTAAAATATGTTCACCTAACTCCTTTTCCCAACAAAATTAATTGTATGCTAATAAACTGATTGCATCACCATCACAATGGTTGCATAAATTCAGTTATTCTAGAGGCACTGGAGACATACAAGGCCTCCCTGGTATGTTACATCACAACTGTTGTAACATTTATACATAATCACACAAGAACCATATGATGATGATGTGATGACTCAAGGATACTATGAAATGTCAAAAGGCTAAGTTTTTGCATAAATTTATAAGATTATCAATTACTAAACTATACAAAATTCATCACTGTATGTGTATTATTTATAAAACTGACTCTTTAGATCTAAATTTTTTTCATATCTTATATCAGTTACCCTGGGAGTAATACTGTAAATACATTGCATGCATATATGTACTGTGACAAAAGAAAACAGAACTACATTATGTATAAGGCCTGTGCCTGTCTTCTGCCTTAAATACAGAATTATGCTCCTATAGCTAGTAAATAGTATATGATTATATGCTAGCAATGAAAAGTACTATAGTATAGTTCTATACTGAGTTCAAATGAAACCTTTTCACAAACTTCTTATAGTGCCAGTCAAGTGTTGGAAATATTTAGCCCAGGACAGCATGTGCAATTAACTATGTATATCAATAAAACACACAATTGCTTAAGTGTCACTTTTCATAAAAATGAAATGTAGCTTATTAATGCTCTTGTAGATAATAATAATAATAATAATAATAATAATAATAATAATAATAATAATAATAATAAATAAGTAAATAATTAATAATAACATAATAATAATAATAATAATAATAATAAACACCTTAGTCTTTCTCAGAAATACCAACAGCTCAACATGAGGTGATATCCTGTGTCTAAAGTAATAATATTTTAAGACACACTTTTGTAAATTACAAGAAAATGGAGGCAACTGAATGTTCCTACAAGTCTGAACAGCATAGCAATGGCACTACTGGACGGCATATGACATTGAAATTCAGTGATGTATCTGTTACAGGAAGAGTTACCTGATAAAGATTATAACATTTAAGTTGTCATAGTTTGAGCCACTCCTATGTACCAGTTTATAATTAATACTGGTAATGATCTAGATCCGAAAAGCAAAATTTATACTCAACAGGTATTACTTTTTATGTAAACCTGAGCACAACACACCAGCTTCACCTGTGGAATGATTAAAGTGGCAAATAAAGGTCTAACTACCACTCTTGCACATCTTGGCAGATATAATGTGCAAGCCAAACTACAAACACACATTTAATAAATATATTTAAAAATTTAATTTTAATTGGTATTGTATGCACAGAATATATTATCTATGTCCTACTAAAAATGCCTCACTGCTGGTTTGTTAGTCAAACTTTGCCAAAATAAAGCAAGTTTTAGAAACTAACAATATCTGTTGATGTAATCATTTAGTTCGGCAATCTCCAGCCTAAACATTTTAGTGAACTTTTGGATTGCATTTTCTATCATATATGGTACATAACAGCAAATACAGTGCCAATACATCAAACACTCATTTGTAGCTTATTGACAGCCATGCACATTCTAACACAAGTTGCAATACTAGAACACAAAGTAATTAATAAATAAGAAAGTTGAACACTCAAAAGAACATATGTACACAATGAACTATATTTAAAAGCTTTGGCATACAAGGCAAACACCTGCTTTCCTGAAGTGGGGAATGAAATATTTATAAGAATTTGTTGAATACTATCTATAAATTCAGGTATAAATACTGCTAGGCCCTTGAAAAATTTTGATTATTACAGTAGTGACTGAGATTCAGGGATTCCAAAATGAACACTTAGCAATTAAGTCAAACACTAATAGTGATGACAGAAAGGATTTTTTTTTTCTTATAGAAAAAATTGTACTGAAAGACTGGCAACTCAATACTTTCATAAAAAGTATGGCATAAAATATTATGGAACAAAAAAATAGAAACTGAACTTAAATCAATAAAAAAATTAATACTAATACATAAAAAATGTTCATATACTTAAAATGAGAGAATGAGACATATGAGCAGGTTAACGTGCTTAAAACAGAGGGTGACCTCCCTCCCTTCCCTGTGGCACACTGAGGTGACAAACTTATAACTACTACCTTAGCAGAATGCTACAAGACATCAAGTACACAACTTTGGCATTGTGGTGAGAACATGAGGAGAGGCTAAACAATTACATCTGCTTACTCAGTAATCTCAACTACTGAATTACATGGATATTCTTTTACACTAGCTTGTTACATATATACTAGGCTACTATCTTTATTTCCTTCTAACATATATACTTAGCTAAACTACTTCATCACCAATCATACACCAGTCAATTACATCTACTCACTCATTCATCAGAACTACTGAGTTAAATGTACACTTGGCTACTCTTTCTGTACTACCTAATTACATACTTAGCTACTCTTCTACACTATAACATCGCTTAAAATGGATAAATTACAGTACTTGGCAGAAATTAAAATGGCACTCTTTATCCAGCCTCTAAATAATAAAGAAAATACACACTGATGCATCTGTTATACAAGACACACTGACAAGCAGCAACACAATTTCATTCAAGAAACTAGTGTACTTGTTAGGTAAAAGGACACAAGCGCAAGTAATGCTACATTTTGTTGTGGAAACGTTTCGCTCTCCTGGAGCCATAACGGCTTGACAAAGCTCCTGGAGAGCGAAACGTTGCCACAATAAAATGTCACATTAGTTACACTTGTGTCCTGTTACCTAGCATATTGTTGGTAATTTTACCAACATTATTACAATTAGCGTACTTGTATTTCAACTCATTAATATGTATATTTGTATTTTTTAACCCATTAACTGTCCAAACGTATATATACGTTTTTACCGCTAGCGCTCCGACCTTGATTTTCCCCATAAGAAAGCATGTAAAAAAAAACGTATATATATACGTTCGGAGTACTAGCGGTAAAAACATATATATACGTTTGGACAGTTAATGGGTTAATATATTTATACTATATGCCGTAGTGTATATGAGCTAATTGTATTGTATATGAACTAATTTCATGGTTTTCCTCAATTATACAGGCATATAAGTAATCTCTATTAAAAATATTTGGAACAAATCATAAATAATCAGAGATACACTGAATTTAGCATCAAAAGTAAAGCGGTGATTTAAACAAACTTAAATCAAGGTCAAAACTGTCTGACCATGACAGCATAAGCCCAAGCTTACATATTATTCTCAAAGCTTTTAACCAAGTTCAAACAAACTATTGCTACATATACAGTACTTCAGATCTGTCTGCATGCACCAATATGATCTGCAGATGACAGAGGCACTCGTGTATGGCATGATCACTGGCATAACATACAATTACAACAATACAATGACACAGTGGAAGCTGACTCCACAGTGGTTCAAGAATAGATATAGCAAGTTTTAAATCAAGTTAGTCCAAAATTAAAAGTGGGACCAAGAGTTAGAACTCACCCCCACAAACTCATAATAGATAATTACATATAAACCAGATCTCATTTTATTAAAAGAGTATTTAATTTCTTGTTATTTGAATAAATTCAGGTACTGCAAGTTATCAAAGTTTCTGGGTGTTCTGATGTCAACTGTGTATTGCTACAGTCATGGAACATCATTCAAATATCACTATTTATTGAGTTACACTTATATACTGTCAAGTCAACAATGACAACTTGCTGATGACTGGTTGTTCAAATGCACTACTGCAAATTTCATATTATACGTTAAACTTTGAACCTAATATCGACTCATTACTCAACAGTCTTAAATTAACTTATAGAACTCCACTAATAATCTATAAGATGTATGTAATGCTATAAAACTTTGCAACAATCAATAACAATTTAAGAGTATTAGTTGTGAATGTTTCAGCAACAGCCAATATTTGTAAAAGACAATCACCAAAGAAGCCTACAGAACAGCAGATCACCACTTATCAATTGATCACTTACTTGACATTTAACATAGTCCCTTAATCTTTTTTGCAGAGAACACCTGAGCAGACAGTATGGAAAAGGAATGTAAAAAAATGTACAGTCATCCCTACCATTTTCCAAACATCCACATGTATGAGTTTCAATTATCCAATATTTTGTTGATGAGGAACCAGCGAATAGATTAAATTATCCAATCTTTACTGATGGACAACCAGTGAATAGATTAAATTATCCAATCTTTACTGATGGACAACCAACAAATAGATTAAATTATATCCAATCTTTACTGATGGACAACCAGTGAATAGATTAAATTATGCAATCTTTACTGATGAACAGCCAGCAAATAGATTGAATTATGCAATCTTTACTGATGGACAACCAGCAAAGAGATTCAATTATTCAAAATTTCTCTAACTCAATATTTTCCCATATCCTAATCTCTCTCTCTCTCTACTCTGATAATTTTTTTTATAAATGTTAATATTAGAGTGATGTGTTACAGAGCTATGGTTTATGAAATAAAATAAACTCATATCTGAAACTAAAGTATTGTTCGCTGTTTAAAGTTTTGTGGCACTCAAGGAATGTTCTTTCCCAGGACTGTAGGGACAACTGTACCATAAAAAAAAAAATGAAGAAATTATTCAGTGTTTTTGAAAATCCAACACAGTACAATATAATGAAAGAAAGGAAGTTTCCCCCATTGTCTTTTGAAAATATAAATTGGTAATTCAATTGTAGGTTTTAGCTTTTACTTACATGCATTATACACTAATCTTCACCTTCCTGTGTTTTTTAATATTTCTTAATTCTCAAATGTTCCCTTTCTAATTCTTCTGGATTGGAATAATTTTTTTATAGCTATCAGTGTTAAAAAGGTGGCTAAAATGCTTGCATCAAGAGTTTGGTTACCTCCTTTCCTAGACGTAATTGCCAAAGGAAAATGTAAAGATGCTTTAAAATTTCGCTGTTTGAATGTGTGTAAATGTCATAAAAGACTTATTGTTGTTATGAATGAAAGGAAGCTGAGTGTCCTAGCAATGAGTGAAAGAATCAAAGTTTAAATGGGAAAGAGTTAAAGGAATTAGGTCAAGTATATGTAAGAGAATAAGCACTAAACTTGATTATTTTTGAATGAGCATTTAGAAAAGGAAAAAGTTACAATTTTTAAATTCAATAACACAGAATAACAGAATAAAAGCCAGATGCAAAAGTGGGCAACACTTGGTGTTTTTGCCCCTTGAGGCAAGAACAGTGCAAAAATAGATTGATTCTGGGAGTCAGGTAATAATGTTGAAGAAATTTTAAGCCAAGAGAATAACTGTTTCAAGAAACTTTAAAGAAATTTTGGGATACTCTTATGGAAGGTACATTAGGAATGTCTGGAGTACCAAGAGTAAATGATAATGGGTAGATCTGTAACTGAAGTACTGTATGCTTAGAAAGAGTACAATATGCAATACAATAAAAAAAAAGGTATACAAGGTATGATGAAGAGTACAATGAGAGCAGTCTGCTAGACTGTGTGCTGGACAATAAAAGATGGGGAGCCAGACTTTGCTATGTACCTGTATTTAGAAGAACTGCAGGAGGATGGTAGAAAATGTGAATTGAATCGGTAGATAAAAAAAACTGTGAAGTCAGTGAATAAAAGAAAAGGATTCTTAGTAACAGATATAAGCAACAGTTGCAAAAAAGAGTAAGAGAAATCATCTAGAAAAATGTGGTGCAGATTTTAAAAAAGCAGTCAGTGTGCAGTACAGTTTAAGGTTACAGGAGGGTAGGCACAGAAAGGAAGATAAATGACTAGTGGAAGGTGGCACACGAGGATTTTTTAATGTAAAAACAGTACAAAGAAGGCAGTTTAAATGGAGTTGAAAGAGGTTATAGTAGCTGTGAGGTGCAAAGGGGTAACAAATGAAAGAATGTGCAAGGTATTATCAGCAATTTTTTCTGGGAATAAAACACAGTTTTGAAGAGGCATTGAGCATCTAGCAGGCATCTATACACTTACTAGACGTGATGAAAGCAGCAGTATAAAGGATATGACATGTTGCTGAAATGTAAGAATAATATTATCTCTGAAGGGATTCAGGAAAACCAGTCAGCTGTACTTGACTTTTACAGGTGGGAAGAGGATGTTGCAGTTCAACAGGATATCATTGGATTAAAAATTATTTCTTAGTTAAAAAAATGAAATGCAAGTGGATGTGTAGCTGCCTGATTTCCTCAATGTATACAAGTGCTGCTTACCTTGATCACATCACTAATACAACACAGCTGCTACCACAGAACTTATCTGCACATAATTAAATTCAAAGATTATTCATATTACTGAAAAATAATAAATACTTGCTGAAATTATAAGTGCATTTCCTCACATGAATGTTGCATATAAATCAAATAATCAGATGACTATAAACCTATTGAAAAATCTTAAAATACATGGAACTCAATTACTATGAAGAGCTCAAAATATCACCAGTTTGGTAATACTATAATATGAAAATTTAAAATTAATTGTTTTCTTTTTATTATATAGTTAAGACAAAGAGCCATGGTGACAATTTGAGGCTCAACTCTTGCTTTAATTAAAAAAAAAGATACACTAATTCTTTCACAGGTTTGCCTTGTACTTTAAAAATAGGACAATACTGAAAAAAATTAAAATTTATGTGATCAATGCATGATTGCATCAATATGTAAAAGTGACCAAGTGCAACACACAAATGTGTAGTGTTGTGCTGCTACAACACACAAGTGCAGTGTCACAGTGAGGTTGTGTTACACAGTTACACTGGTGATGGTGTAACACACAAGTGCAGTGTCACAGTGAGGTTGTGTCACAACAATGTACATGCAGTTTTCTAGAACTCACAATTATGACCAAAAACAAAATATAAAATACAGTAAGTAAAATGAGTGTTCAGTATATAATTCACCAGTAAACAAATTATTATAAAGCTCGGACAAGACAAAGTTTACCTAGAGTCACAGACAAATCAGAAGAATTTAAAATAGTGCACATTAAGCTCTCAACACAAGACTAATATACTGGGCAAAAATATG
Organism: Cherax destructor; assembly: GCA_009830355.1. Lineage (NCBI taxonomy): Eukaryota > Metazoa > Arthropoda > Malacostraca > Decapoda > Parastacidae > Cherax > Cherax destructor. The sequence goes on along the minus strand of WNWK01011110.1, from coordinate 3,806 downwards.
AAGATATGTGTCCAGGATTTTTTATTTAGTTGGACTTGAGTCCTGGAAATGGGAAGTACAATGCCTGCACTTTAAAGGAGGGGTCTGGGATAGTGACAGCTGGGAGGGACTATTCTCAGCTGTCGTATCTGAGCGCCTCTGCAAAGACAGTGATTATGTATGAGTGAGGTGAAAGTGTTGAATGATGATGAAAGTATTTTCTTTTTGGGGATTTTCTTTCTTTTTGAGTCACCCTGCCTCGGTGGGAGACAGCCGACTTGTTGAAAAAAAAAAAAATGTGTCCAGGACTTGAGTCTCAAAGGTGGGAAGCAGAGTGCCTGCACTCTGAAGGATAGATGGAAATGTTGTAGTCTGGAGGGCCATTAGGGTGTGACATCCACACACATCTGACAAGATGACTGTTGAAGTAATTATAGTTAATGTGCTTCCTTTTTTTGGGGTCACCCTACCTTGGTGGGAGACATTAAACATGGTTAAAATAAAAAAATTATTTCTCTATATCTCTGAATACCATGCTCCTCAGACACCCCTCACAACCAGTCTCATTATAAGATGCATCAAAGAGCAATGACTATTTTTTTCTTACTTTACCTAATCTTTCATGTATCTGTGCAAATGCATACATACATTTATGTATATACAAATATACACATGCACACTTGGCAAGACTACTTACAAATAATCAGTATGGATTCTAAGAAGGAAAATCTTGCCTAACTAATCTATAGGAATTCTAGGGTATGATGACTAAGATCAGAAGGAATGGGAAGGACAGTTTTTCAAAATGTTGTGCCTATGTTGGAATGTTAACAGTCAGCACTGCCAACTTTCACTATTACTTTAATAAAATCCATAAAATAAAATTTAATGAGAAGGAAAAAATGCAACAAATCAAGAATAACCATTAGTTTTTTAATTATGGTAGAACTATAAATGAAGTGACATGAACCCAGAACAAAAATTAGAGAGAGTCCACCGAAATAAGTAGATTATACTATGAAATTATTAACAGATCAAAGAAAAAATAGAGAAGCAAGTTCATACAAGATACTACTGTAAGTTGTACAGAAGAATTAAGTTACCTAATCTGGAATATCTTTGAGATTTCATAAAAAAAAAAAAAAAGATAAAATGCCAGATAAGTGGAAAATAACAAATATTGTGCCAATATTTAAAATTGTGATAAAATTAAGCTCTAAATTACAAGTCTGATTCACAAAGAAGTGTAGTTTCTAAAACAATGAAGAGAATCTAATATTAGAGGAAAGTGAATAAAACATCTGGATGGTAAATCCCTGCTAAATAATAAGAAGGTTGATTTTAGACAAATCTTTCAGTGCAAATCCAATCATTAACTTTTAATAATAGTTACAAAAATTATACAAGAAATGGGAAGGAAGATTGCATGTGTATTTAAATTAAAAAATATCTTTTGATTTAGATTCTCAAGAGACATTAATCTGCAAGGGTTGCAAGGGTTGAAAAATTTCTTTAGAAGAAAATAATCTGTGACAAGAGGATACAATGCCTTCGTGGGATGATGCTACTAGTGGGACTCCCGCAAGAACCAGTGTTCACCCTCATGATGTTTTCGTCATAATCTATATAAATATCCTACAAGAATGAATAAATTCTGTATTTGAAAATGTGGACGATGAAATAATCATGTAAAGTAGAAAATCAAGACTGCTTTATTTTTATTTTTTTTTAAGGATTGATATAGTATACTTAAAACATACCGGTAATTAAAAATGAAAGGTCAAAACATACAGTGAAACCTCACAATAACGAACTAATGGGGAAAGGCAAGGGGTGCCCCCTTAAAAGAAAATCCATGGCATTGATGATGCTTCCAGACAAGAAATGCCCCATGTAGTGGACTTAGTCCACTGCATCAATGACATGATGGGATATACTAACAAAAACTGTGATTTACTGTAGTACAGTAAATTACCTAAAAATATAAAAGTGGTTAATGTAATATATACATTACATTAACAGTACTTTAAAATACAGTACAGTACTTTTATATTATAATAAAGTAACAAAAAACACCGTAAATCCAGGGACAATTGAAGACCAAGGGACGATGGTATCTGAGAGTCAATGCAGATAATAAACTGATGTGGGCTTGGCTATTATTATTATTATAATCAAATAGAAGCGCTAAACCACAGGGGTTATACAGCGCTGCAGGTTATTGTAGGATGCAGGGAGAGTGAGTTGTAAGAGGGAGATGGACGATTAGTAGGGTATGGAGTGCTTGATGACGGTGGGTAGTGCAGGGGAGGAGGGTAGCAAGAGATCGAGGTAGAAGGGACTGAGGGAGGTGCTAGAGGTATAATCTTCAGAGTTTGTGTAGTAAGTCAGTTTCTGTCAAAAAGTCAACAAGAGAGTCAGGATTAAAGGAGGGTCCATCTGCAAGAAGGGAAGGTAAAGAAAGGGCCGCAGAGCGAAGACGTCGTTGAAGGTAAATTCTGCGTGCTCGTTGATAGAGTGGGCAGTCCAACAGGATATGTCGAACAGACACTGGAACCTGACAATGCTCACAGAGAGGGGCAGGGAGCCTCTCCATGAGATACCCGTGAGTAAGCGAGTGTGGCCGATGCGAAGACGGAGAGAGTAGTCTCCCAACCTCGACATTGGTGACAAGAAGAAGGCCAGAAACCTATAACCGGTTTAATAGAATGAAGTTTGTTATTCAGCAGGTCAGACCAGCGTTGTTGCCACGGGTGCGAAGGTGGGTAGCAATGACCGCAAAATAGTCCGTGAAAGGAACACCTCTATATGAAACTGGAAGGTCATGTACTGCTGACCGCGCAGCAGTGTCTGCCTGTTCATTGCCCTGTACGTCAACATGACCAGGGACCCAACAAAAAACAATATCTTTATGCTTGCTAAAGATACGGCGTAACCAAAGGTGGATACGAAGAACTAGGGGGTGAGGTGTATCAATTTTACGGATAGCCTGTAAAGCACTAAGGGAGTCTGAAACGACCACAAATGGTGATACAGGCATAGATGCAATACGGATAAGTGCCACAAGAATGGCATACAATTCAGCCGTAAATATGCTAGCCGAGGGTAATAGATGCCTCGTACGACGCTGTCCGGAAACACTGCTGCGAATCCGACGCCGTCAGATGACTTTGAACCATCGGTGTATACTGCGATGGCATGGGAATGAGAACGGAAATGGTCTAGAAAGAAAGAGCGAGAAGCCGCCGTAGGCAGTTGGGCTTTCGCGCAAGGTAGAGGAATAGAACAGACACGGACAGCAGGAACTTCCCAAGGGGGTAGAGGAAAGGGTGAAGCCACATGAACATATAAAGGCGGAAGCTGAAGGGAAGACGAGTGAATGCAGACGAAGAGAAAAGGGACGAAGTAAACAGGGCGACGAACAAATAACGAGCGTCTACTAACATCTGTGACAATCCTATACATGGAAGGATTGCGGAGGTCATGAGAGCGAACATAATAGCGAATGCAATGTGCATCGCGACGATCGGACAAGGATGGAATGTTCGCTTCTACATAGAGGCTCTCAACCGGGGAAGAACGAAAAGCACCAAGGCATAAGCGTAATCCCTGGTGATGGATGGGATTAAGGCTGGAAAGAGTGGCAGGAGAGGCTGCCGAATATATCTGGTCACCATAATCGAGTTTCGATAGAATTAGGGCCGAATGTAGACGAAGGAGAGTTCTACGATCAGCCCCCCATGAAAGATGTGCGAGGGTTTTAAGGAGGTTCAGCCGGCTATGACAAGTCGCCTTCAGAGAGGTAATGTGAGGTTTCCAGGACAATC
>WNWK01011109.1:0-66343 GCA_009830355.1 Cherax destructor | reverse complement strand
AGTAACCGTTAATCCGAGTTGTACTACATGGGATGACGCTATTCCAGATGTTCAGTGTACATTGAACTCTTCCCTCAACAGCTCGATTGGCGAGACACCCCATTTTGCCTTGTACGGCTATGATAAGCGTTTACCGTACGAAATCCTGTTTGCTCCGCCTAGCCCAATCTATGACGCCGATAACACCGGTATAGTTAAGATGCGGACCACACAGCTTGTCTTCCAGCGAGTGCGTGAGAACCTAATAAAAGCCACAGATAGGTTCACGTCTGATCGCAACGCCCACGCTAAGGAAAGTAAGGTGGAACCAGGTTGCAAAGTTATGTTGCTCAACCCGACGCAGACCCCTGGTATGCATAAACTTGTGTCCAAGTTTGTCGGTCCTTACTGTGTCCTACAACAGCTCCGCGGCAATAAGTTCGAGGTGAGGGAGATAGCTACCGGAGCTATCAGAGAAGCTCACCTTGACCACATGAAGTATATTGATCATGTGCAAGCTGAAGCAAAGCTGGAATCGCGGGCATTGCAAAGCCACAATCAGACTCAAACTAGTGACAACCCGTCTAGTCCTTCACCCACTATCCCTACGACAGATGACAGTCCTGTAAGGCTCCATACTTATGGCCTTGAGACCCCGGACAGCAGTACATTTCTGTGACATTGACATATCTACTGACTTGTCCGACTCCTACGCTGGCTACGCTAATTGTTTGCTTGTAGAAATGGGGATTAATGCGCATACATTGTATAGTTAGTAAATAATGGAGTCAGGGTGGACAACACCATGTAAATATGTAAAATTTATTCTTAGAGGGTACCCGTAGTATAATGAATTCCATGGAAATAATGTTATTGTGAGTATGTGCACCCAGTGTGTCTTGTAAAGCCTGTATAAAGGCAAGGGCAGTATCGCCCTTTTGAGTTAAATGTCACACCTTAGGAAATGCTACTGTCAGTCATTGTTTGCAGATGTGAGGATGGTACAGCACTCAAGGATGTGCAGTCAAGTTGATGTCTGGCCCTGTGGACAACCTGTATATAGAAGACTCTAGTTCCTGTGTCAGCATTGGCTTGTTCTGTCCTCCGTCCAGCTGTACGGGCGGGCCGATTTTCTCTTCCCCGACTCACGAAGTGGGAGTTTTTTTTTTTTCGGCCCGCACCGGCAATATCCTGTTGTAAATGTCAGGTGACCGGAAGCCAGTTTCCAGTGGGTAACCTTGTTTACTTATTTACACCTTCGTGCCCGCCAGTATTGTCGTGTCGAGACGACACGCAGTAGGTGGCCGAGCGGATGTTAACAGCCTATCCAGAGGCTCTTTCAAACTGCGCGGCACTATGGTACTGCTCTCTATAGGCCTATCAAGGTCAGGCTGGTCAGCCATGCTTCTCTCTCACTCTGGCGGCCTACCTCAGAAAACCAGGATCTACCCTTGATGGCTCCCGGTCCCCTCACGCTCTGTTCCCGTGTATACCTACACCTTGCCATTAATAAACTGAGTCTAGTCATCGGCCGTATCTCTGCACCTACGCTACCATTCTACTGCCCAGACGTAAGCAGCCAAGAAAATAGAGTTAACAATACCCCTTAGCTCTGGGACTAGTCTTGTTGCAAACCTTTGCACTTTCTCTAGTTTCTTTACGTGCTTGGCTAGGTGTGGGTTCCAAATTGGTGCTGCATACTCCAATATGGCCATAACGTACACAGTGTACAGGGTCCTGAACGATTCCTTATTAAGATGTCGGAATGCTGTTCTTAGGTTTGCTAGGCGCCCATATGCTGCAGCAGTTATTTGGTTGATGTGCGCCTTAGGAGATATGCCTGGTGTTATACTCACCCCAAGATTTTTTTCCTTGAGTGAGGTTTGTAGTATCTGTCCCCCTAGACTGTACTCCGTCTGCGGACTTCTTTGCCCTTTCCCAATCTCCATGACTTTGCACTTAGTGGGGTTGAACTCCAGGAGCCAATTGCTGGACCAGACTTGCAGCCTGTCCAGATCCCTTTGTAGTTCTTCCTGGTCCTCGTCTGATTGAATTCTTCTTATCAACTTCACATCATCTGCAGACAGGGACACTTCGGAGTCTATTCCTTCCGTCATGTCGTTCACAATATACCAGAAACAGCACCGACCCTAGGACTGACCTCTGTGGAACCCTACTCGTCACAGGCACCCACTCTGACACCTCACCACGTACCATGACTCGCTGCTGTCTTCCTGACAGGTATTCCCTGATCCATTGTAGTGCCTTTCCTGTTATCCCTGTCTGGTCCTCCAGCTTTTGCACTAATCTCTTGTGTGCAACTGTGTCAAACGCCTTCTTACAGTCCAAGAAAATGCAATCTACCCACTCTTCTCTCACTTGTCTCACTGCTGTCACCCTGTCATAGAACTCCAGTAGGTTAGTGACACAGGATTTCCCATCCCTGAAACCGTGTTGGCCGTCGTTGATTAGCTCATTTCTTTCTAGGTGTTCCACCACTCTTCTCCTGATAATCTTCTCCATGACTTTGCATACTATACATGTCAGTGACACTGGTCTGTAGTTTAGTGCTTCCTGTCTGTCTCCTTTTTAAAAAATTGGGACTACATTTGCTGTCTTCCATACCTCAGGTAATCTCCCTGTTTAGATAGATGTGTTGAAAATTGTTGTTAGGGGTACACATAGCACCTCTGCTCCTTCTCTCAGGACCCATGGAGAGATGTTGTCCAGCCCCATCGCCTTTGAGGTGTCTAGCTCACTCAGCATCCTCTTCACTTCTTCCTCAGTTGCATGTATTGTGTCCAACACTTGGTGGTGTACCCCACCTCTCCGTCTTTCTGGAGTCCCTTCTGTCTCCTCTGTGAACACTTCTTTGAATCTCATGTTGAGTTTCTCACATACTTCGTGGTCGTTTCTTGTGATCTCTCCTCCTTCCTTCCTTAGCCTGATTACCTGGTCCTTGACCGTTGTTTTCCTCCTGATGTGGCTGTACAACAGCTTTGGGTCGGATTTGGCTTTCGCTGCTATGTCATTTTCATATTGTCGTTTGGCCTCCCTTCTTACCTGTGCATATTCATTTCTGGCTCTATGACTGCTCTCCTTATTCTCCTGGGTCCTTTGCCTTCTATACTTCTTCCATTCCCTAGCACACTTGGTTTTGGCCTCCCTACACCTTTGAGTGAACCACGGGCTCATCCTGGCTTTTTCATTATTCCTGTTACCCTTGGGTACAAACCTCTCCTCAGCTTCCTTGCATATTGTTGTCACATAGTCCTTCATCTCGTTTACTGACTTCCCTGCCACCTTCATCATCTTAGTTCTCCACGTTTCTTGTCCCCCATGTGGCTCCAAGTTCTCCCAATCAATTTCCTTGTGGTTGAAGTCACCCATGATCAGTAGCTTCGCCCTGCTCGCATGAGCCCTTCTAGCCACTTCAGCCAGTGTGTCAACCATCGTTCTATTACTCTCATCACACTCTAGCCTTGGCCTCCTGCTGTTCTGTGGTGGGTTATACATCACTGCAATTACCACCTTGGGACCTCCAGACTGAAGCGTTCCTACTATGTAATCTCTTGCTTCTCCTCTGTCCCATCTCTCCTCTGTGTGTGTGTGTACTCACCTAGTTGTGGTTGCAGGGGTCGAGTCATAGCTTTCTGTGCATGCGGCATCTTGAAGTGAGAGGTCCTAGAAGTCTAGACTGCTTGGGTTGAATTAGAAAATTTGTAGTTAGCTTAGACTCCACAGTCAAGTATGTCTGTTACAGTTTGTGCATGCAGATAAGAGTTTCCTGTAAGTTAGATTAATTCTCACAAGGAAGTGCTCCCTAAGAGTTACTTGTGAGGCTGGGATCTTAAAGTACTGGGTTATCTATGTGACTGCCAGAGTGGACAACTCAAAAAGGGCCAGAGAGGAGATTTCCAATTCCCCCAGTGGTTGTTTTACATCAACTATCATATTCCTATGTCATAACACTAAGCATACAGTTAACACAACAACACCAAATAACAACCCATGGCCTGGTGGCTAAAGCTCTCGCTTCACACGGCGAGGGTCTGTGTTCGATTTCCAGCGCGGGTAGAAACATTGGGCGTGTTTCTTTACACAGGCTGTCTATGTTCACCCATCAGTAAAATGAGTACCTAGGAGTTAGTCGACTGGTGTGGGTCGCATCCTGGGACAAGGACCTAATTTGCCCGAAATGCTCAGCATAACAAGGGACTTTCTATGTAGTAGTATGTCATTGATGTCAGCTAGGACTGTATACCTTGTACATGTACTTGTAGTAAATACAGATATTTTTATATTATTATATTAACCACAACAACAACAAACACCACAACCACAACAATAATAAACAACCACAATAGCAACAGCACAACCACAATAGCAACAGCACAACCACAATAGCAACAGCACAACCACAATAGCAACAGCACAACCACAATAGCAACAACACAACCACAATAGCAACAGCACAACCACAATAGCAACAGCACAACCACAATAGCAATGAACAACACAACCACAATAGCAACAGCACAACCACAATAGCAACAGCACAACCACAATAGCAACAGCACAACCACAATAGCAATGAACAACACAACCACAATAGCAACAGCACAACCACAATAGCAATGAACAACACAACCACAACAACAGACAACATCAGCAATAGCAGCAGCAACAACCGCAACAGCAGCAACAACCACAACAGCAGCAACAACCACAATAGCAGCAACAACCACAACAGCAGCAACAACCACAACAGCAGCAACAACCACAACAGCAGCAACAACCACAACAGCAGCAACACCCACAACAACAGCTCCTTGGAACACAGGAAATAATATGCGTTATTGTAACATATTTTTTTTATTCTTTTATGAGGAGAGTTTAAACTGACCTCAAGGATGTGACCACCACAAGATTTATGACCTTAATAAGAGTCGTGTCTGAGACCGACTTTCCTGTTTTCTAAGCGGTTATACTACATACGTGTTAAGGGGCGGCTCTCAGAACTACTAATTTTTTCAGAGCTCCTCTAGTACGTGCTGATACTAAAAATATCAAACAATATTTGGTGGCAGTTGACGCGATGATGAATGAATTGAGTCTTGGTAGAGAATTGGTATTAGCATTTTTCAGTATGACCCCCCTCCTTTGACCTCGTCCTTCCCTTCTGCTAGTCCCACTCCCCCTTCTTTGACTCCTTCCTTCCCTTCTGCTAGTCTCACACCCCTTTCTTTGCCCCTTCCTCCCCTTCTGCTAGTCCCTCTCTCCTCCTATGACCCCTTCCTCTCCCTTCTACTAACCCCACTCCTCCTTTGCCCCTTCTTCTCCTTCTGTTAGTCCCCCTCCCCTCCTTTGACCCCTTCCTTCCCTTATACTAGCCCCACTCCTCCTTTGACCCCTTCCTCTCCTGTTAGTCCCCTCCCTCCTTAGACCCCCTTCCTCCCTTTCTGCTAGCCCTTCCCTCCTTCACTTTACCCTTCTGCTATTCTCTCTGCTCCTTTACCTCTTCCCTCACCTAACTTAACTTTCCCAACATATCGTATCCTAACCTAACCTAACTTAACCTAACTTAACCTAACCTAACCTAACCTAACCTAACTTAACCTAACCTAACTTAACATAGCCTAATCTAATTTTTCCTAACCCAACCTTTCCTCCAATTAGGGCAACCAATTTTTTTCACTAATTGACTTGTGTACATTTATACCTGAATAAACTTTCAGTGATTTTATATTATTATTGTTCTCGGTCAGGTTAGGTTAAGTTAGTTTAGTCTAGGTTAGGTTAGGTCAGGTTAGGTTAAGTTAGTTTAGTCTCAGTTAGGTTAGGTTAGGTTAAAGTAGTTTAGTCTAGGTTAGGTTTGGTTGGGAAATACATGTTAACATACGTTGATCGATATTTCCCTATAATTAACCGTCAATTACGAAATTAAAAGAGTATTCTCTCTCCCTCTCTTGTCCCATGTCCTTCCTCGTCATCAGCCCCCACGTCACCTCTCTCTCAGGGGCCATATAAATAAGTAAGTTTATTCAGGTATACACAAATACACACACAACCCGCACATATAAAAGGAGAGGAGCTTACGACGACGTTTCGGTCCGACTTGGACCATTTACAAAGTCACACTAACACGAAGGACAGGTGGAAGGGGTATTTATAGGCAGGCAGACAGGGGAGGGCACAAGAAAGTGGTGGAGGGGTAATGGAGGTAGTAGTGATAGTGGTAGTGGAGTCAGTCATAAACTAGGAAAGGAGCACTGCAAAGACGCTGGCGGCCCGCAAGGGTAAGAACAAGAACACAGTGGGGAAAAATAAAATAAATAAAATAGAGGACAAATACAAGGCAGAAGAAAGGAAAAGAAAGAGAACCCAGAGGAGAAAGGAGAAAGAGGAAAAGGGGGAAGAGAAAGAAGGGGAAGGAATCAGGTTAAGTCACGGGTGTTCTGAAGTTTGGAGCATTTAACAATGTAATGGGAGAGGAAAGCATCAACAGAGACAAAGCCAGGGCTAAGATTCATACAGGGAAAGTTGTGTATAAGGGAGGATTCAACCAAACGACGAATGTGAAAGTTAGACGTAGGGTAGACAGTTTTAGCAGAAGACCAATCAATAGGATGACTGTGATCTCTGACATGACAGAAAAGAGCATTATTAGTGTCGGCAAGCCTAACACTATTGTCATACATAGCAGCATATGCGTAGAGAACCTAGGATAACCCAAAAAAGTCAGACAGAGTGACTTATTTCCATTGGGGTCCATTTCTCACCTTTTCTCCCTCTCATAAGTCACTCTGACTTTTTTTGGGTTATCCTGGGTTCTCTACACATATGCTGCTATGTATGATAATCTCTGTAACTGTATTTGTGTATACCTGAATAAACTTATCCTTCCTCTCCTTCCCCACCCTCTCACCCTCCCCTTCCCCACCCTCTCACCCTCCCTCCCCTCCACTATTCCCGGAAAACTTTACCGAGGAGAGTCAAGCATTCATGGATAACGTTGCCAACGAGTGCATTCTAAGGCAGCTTTGAGAAGTAGATCACTGAGCAAGTATAAGATCTTCTATTTTGTGTTTTACACACATAAATACTCAGCCTTCTTAGCGGAATGTTAATCTGGCCTTAAATGCAAATATTGCGTATAGTCGAGAGAGAGATGAGAGGGTCTGAGGTGTCAGTGTTAAGCACTGGTTGGGAGGGTAGAGTCAGGAGCTGAGGGGAGAGAGAGGACACCCACAACATTAGTGTGAGGGAACAAGCTGTGTCAGGAGGACATCAGTTATACGCTCTACGGTTCACATCCACGACTCATCTACTTAACGAAGAGAACATTAGCTTCCCTCGATACTACGTGTAGCCCAGTTAACCGAACTGACACTCAGGCGTCGCCCAAAAGAGCAAACTAATATAACATTCCTGCTTCGTCGAGTCAAGAAGCAGTTCATCACTAAATCATGTGGGTGACTGTGGTGGCGCTGGTGCTAGTGTTGGGGCAAGGTAGAGCACGTGACGAGCAAGGTAACACCCCGTTGGCCTTCGAAGGCCTAGAGCTGTTTCTGGATGAGCAGAAAAATTTCTTTAACGGGCAGTTTCAAATTCTGCAGCAGAAGGTGGAAGAGTCCTGCATCCCACAACCTGAACAATACACGTCGCAAAATACTGTTTCCAATGAGTTTGACGTCAAGATGACCCTACTAATTGATGAGTTTATAAACAAGTTATCGACGTTAACGACGAAAGCTGTACAAGATGTAGAGACAAAGATCAATATTTTATCTAATGAAGTCTTAAACGCATTGGATAGCAAGATATCGCCCCTCAACGACAGAATTTCTCAGCTGCAGCAAACAATTTCGACACTGGCGACTCACAGTGACTTGGTGGAGTTGAAGGGTAAACTCTCCACTCTCGTCTCCACGACCACATCAGACGTTAAACAAAGCTTGTCGTCTCTAGCTACACAGTCGCACCTCTCGAACACGACGCATGAGCTGAACACCCGTCTTACCGAGGTCAAGGAGCTGCTGACCGACGGCTGCAAATCGTCGGCTGCTGAAAACAAGCAGATGTTGACCGAAGTTTTGAACAAGGTAACGTTGAATAAAGAGAACATCGAAGGTGTGTCTACAGCTCAACGGGATGCTTTCATGGAATGGGGAACCCATCACATTCACACCGCTGGAAACTTGACCAGTATAATACACAACCTACAGGAGTTGATAGAAAATGGCAACAAAAACCTTAACGACGTGGCAGGCAAGCTTAATGGCGTAGCTGCCGACTTGAGTGGGAGACTGACAGCCCTGGAGGTCACCGTCAATGAGATCAAGAACAACACGGAAATTCCCCCAACAGCACCACCCACCACCACCACTACCACCACCACCACCACACTGCCACCTACCACAAAAGGTACTTCTGGAACATACTTTTCTTATTACCTGATAACTGCGTGAACATTTCAGAGAAATAATCGCAAAGCTATTAAATATTTATATTCTAACTCAAAACCAAATTTTATTTCTAAAAAAAAAAATAAGAGGTTGTAGATTCAACAGTGGGAGTGCATCTGCTTGTACATATTTTTGGAAAGCCCTTGATTATGCAACGCATAACCTTTATCAGATACCAACCCACAACCTTTATCAGATACTAACCCACAACCTTTATCAGATACCAACCCACAACCTTTATCAGATACTAACCCACAACCTTTATCAGATACCAACCCACAACCTTTATCAGATACTAACCCACAACCTTTATCAGATACCAACCCACAACCTTTATCAGATACTAACCCACAACCTTTATCAGATACCAACCCACAACCTTTATCAGATACCAACCCACAACCTTTATCAGATACCAACGCATAATATTTATCAGATGGCTACGCGATCTGATAAAGGTATCCCCGTGTTCCATAACCCAGTCCCAGTACCGCAGTGCAAGACGCTGAAGCTGTGTAGAGAGCGGCATGAGTTTGTAATGTAGTTAAATATTTATGATAAAGATCTGAAGGGAATCAGAAGAGGCATTTACAAGTCATCACAGGGAAACTAATATCCAAATATCTTCAATAAAAATAGTATATTATGATATTACACAGGCCAGATCTAATTCAGACCTTTCAAATAGACCAAAAAGACCAATATCCTAAAATACACAAGAATATTAAGTTTGAAGTCTCTCAGAAATTGCATGATTAATATATCAGCTTGGAAGGGTCGACGTTAATCAGATGAGACACTCAGAAATCATTGCATGAAATGCAGCATTTAATTTTTTTTCTAAAAAAGCAAAGAGGAACCTACACAGGTCAAAACCAGTCCATACTTTTCTCCAGGTAAGAGTGACCAGCTTTTAAGAGAGTAAGGTTTTATGCAAGACTAGTGTATATATCACAGTTATTTAATAATGGTCTTAAGAACACACATGTTAGAGACACATTATCCAGGATAACCAAATATACTCAAACACTGATTTATTTCAGATAAGACGATACATTCTTCAGTTATTTCACAGAACTAATTCGATGATTAAAATGAAAACTAGACAGCACTAAAAGTTTAAAGCCGACCAGAAGATGCATTTTCCAGTTACTGCTCAAAAGCCAACAATGTTGGTGCCAACAATATTGGTGCCAACGATATTGGTACCAACGATATTGGTGCCAACGATATAGGTGCCAACAACATTGGTGCCAACGATATAGGTGCCAACAACATTGGTGCCAACGATATAGGTGCCAACAACATTGGTGCCAACGCAGCTTAACTCGTACGATGCGTCAGTCAGTGAAGACTTAACATAAGAACATAAGAACATAAGAATGGAGGAACAGTGCAGAAGGCCTACTGGCCCATACAAGGCAGGTCCATATCAAAACCACCACTACCTAAGAATTTATTCCCGTACTCACGCCACCAATCAAACCCAGCCCCTCCCACTCATATATTTGTCCAGTCTCTTTTTAAAGCCACCCAATGATATAAAATACCGACACAATGGAAAAATAAACATAAGCAGCATAATGTGATCCTTTATTGACAACGTTTCGCCCACGCAGTGGGCTTTATCGAGTCACAGACAGATCTACCTGGAAAATGACCCAGCATTCTCCACCTGACTATACCCTATATATATTCATGTTACTCATTTTCCAGGTAGATCTGTCTGTGACTCGATAAAGCCCACTGCGTGGGCGAAACGTTGTCAATAAAGGATCACATTATACTGCTTATGTGATTATTTTTCCATTCACAACTGTTATATTTTAATCAGAGGAAAGCGCTAAACCTGCAGGAGTCATACAGCGCCTGTTGAATGGGAAGCATTCAAATACATTCCAAGCAAGGGGAAGATAAATCCAGTACCTTGGATCAAAAGCACCTCACCAGCATCATGGCAAAATAACGCAATAATGTAAAATAATGCTATACAGTTTTGACATCAAAAGTGGACAGAGAGAATCAATGCACTCCATTAAATACATCAATCTTCTACTAAGTCAAATACAACACTGTTGATGAAGGGGGTCAGAGGAGTCCGTCTCCACCTGTCATAATGCAAACATAACTGATTAGGGTACCCATGTATGCAAATAATTACATTATTCTTGCCCAGGTACATTACTCAAGCCTTGAAAAGTCCATCGAGTTATCCTTCCCATTATTATCAACAGTTTCAGTAAAAGAGGAATATGTTAAATGTTATATTTTTCATAATTTAAATAGTATTACCTATTTTTAGGTATTATTATTATTATTATTATTATTATTATTATTATTATTATTATTATTATTATTATTATTATTATTATTATTATTATTATTATTATTATTATTCGTAGTACCATTAGTTAAATTACTATTTATTAAATTAGGTGTCTATGAAGTGAAGAGTTTGGGGAGCCCTGCAGGTGAGTATCTCTCAGCTGCCGGGTAGACCATACGGGTTAACAATTCTTTGAACACTCTTGCGTGTTAACTTTATCTTAAGCTTCTAAGTAAGAGAATGTAAATGTAATTTTGAATTCCATCATGAACCTTAACACTTTCTCTAGTTTTTTAAATCAATTTTTTTTTATCTGAACTCGATTTCATTTATTATGGTCTACTTAAATCAATAAATCCTTGAGTCGTTCAGCGTAGTGATGGCGGCTCGAGTCTGAGTCCGGTAAACAGACACTAAACGCACTCACTGATTTGACCTAAACACGAACACGTTGACTTATAAGAAGAGAGGGTTAATAACCCTGGATAACCCAAGAAAACCAAGCACTGTGGCTTATTTCCAGTGGGGTGATTTTTAGGTCCTTTCTCCAGGATCTTGCTCATAAGTCGAAAAACTCAAACTTGTCCAAGAAACTTGCCCATTCATACTATGTAGTCCAGAGTTTGACTAGGGTACTTGTGACCATGAATAATCTGACTATGATTTTAACCAGTTAATGTATCTCTCAGGGCCGCTGGTGGCGTGTGAGGACAGTGTGTTCAGAGGCAGTTCACCCAACCTGAGTGTCTGCGCTGCCGCTGTGCGCTTCAAGAAGTGTCATCTGCAGTTCGTATCCTTCCACTGCTGCCGCTCCTGCACTGACGCTGACCAGATACCCGCCCTGGGCTCATGGAGGTACCTCAACTACCCTCGTGAGGTTACCATACTTCAGGCTCTCAACTACATGAGGCCTTAAACACTGCAACTGGTTGCTCCCTTCCCCCCCCCCTCTTCTTACACACATGTTATTGAAGACGAGACACCATCGAGTATATCTCTACTCCTGTAGCTGCAGATGGTTTAGTTATATACAGTAGTATTATTATGTACCCCATACACTTTGTGTGGGCGGTAGTCAAAATATTACAGGCACATAATGGGTCCAGGAACTGGGCACCAATGTTTTGATAGCTAATTATTATTATTATAATCAAGGGGAAGCGCTAAACCAGTAGTATTATACAGCGCCTGTGAAGGGGGGGATGTGGAAGGTATTCAGGCTTAATTCAGGGAACTGGATCACAGATCCAATTCCCTAGATCAAGAGCCCCTCACCAACATCAAGGAACCTTGAGGGGTTTTGATAGCTAAGCAAGTTAAAGTGGTAATGAACTTCTTACTACTTTACGATCTGATAACAGTGGTAATGAGTTGTTTAGCCAAACATGAATTCAGTTACAAAAATATAATATAACATGTGTATATATGAATTATAACACCTTGTATTTCAATAAGGTATGGTTGAATTGTGATAAGTTTAAGTGCTTATGAGTTATATACAATAGGCAAAGCAGGGTATTTTCCAGAATAGTTAGTAATATGCCACTGTAGATTAAATACTTAAACATATTTTGAACATTTGAGAGTGATTGTCACACCCTGCATCACATAATAACGCAGGGTGTGATTAGAGTTCCTTGGACAAAGAGATACTTGTAGCCCAGCCGAGGCTGGGCTAGATTAGCTTCACCACTTCATTACTTCTATCATGCTTTTGAGAACCAGTGTGAGATGGAACTCACAGCTGTACTCCACTGCCTACAATTTTATCGAACTTCTGCCTGGCTTCTGACACGAGCTTGTGACAACTGACACTCGTGGAGTTAAGATCATTTATGGATGGTAGAGAATCACTGACAATTATGATGTAAACTTAGATACATTAACACATAATAATGTAAGGAGTGTGGCAAACAGTTCAGTTGGAAAGGAGGAAGCCCATTTGTTGTTACGTTCTTCAGTTTCTATATACGTATGTACCATCACTTTGACAACAATAACACAGGATATATATCCTGAGAGGTGTCTTTCTCTCAGCGTATATATGCTGCGAGTTTACTCTAATCCCTATGTTAGGGAATGAAGTATTCTTGTCTGGTGGTGTAAAGGTTACTGTGCAGCCTCAACAATCACATTGTAGTCGACTGGCTTTAAGGGGCACGTAAGTTAACAGCATGTTCATTTTCCACTATAATCTACCCTGTTAATAATTACTATCGCCTTTGTTTAATTATAAAAAGATCCTAGACTTCACCTTCCGAAACAGACAAAGCAAATGCGATAGTAATTATTGACAAGGTAGATTATAGTGGAAAAATGAACATGTTATTAAAAGATGAGGGAACTTACATGCCTCTTGAACCCCATTAATTACCCAAACACCCAACAACAATGACAGTAGCAGAGCCATCAATATACGTAATTTGTAGCAGAGAATCTTCAGATCATAACTTCGTTTGGTAAGATTGCTAGTACAGCAATGTTTTATGAGTTAAAGTCATTAAGATTATTTCTGATCCCGTCAGTTGTACCAGAATATTTAGAAAAAGATTAGATAATTTTCCAAAATTAATTTTATCCGCCCAATAGCATTTTTATTTTTTAAATTGTATACCCTCTTCCCATGCTTCTGAGTTCTATAACATTAAACAAAATTATATATATGTGTAGAATACAGATTACTATATCATTTTCTACCTAGAAAAACTATTGATATATTAAATTAATATACACCTACGCTAATAATGTATGATTAATGGTTACATCTGCGGACCCATATATGTTTAATAAATTTAAAATCTTGTTTGAATTTTCCAATTGCAATTAATAAAGTTCCTTTGAGACCATTGTGCCACCAACTCACCACTTCTAAGAAACAATAAACTTACAGTAAGACTCAAAGTGGCTTAGGAGGAAAAGATTTAGAGGAAATAAAAAATGCTTCACACAATTTTGACTTTACGAAAAGACCTCCAAACTCGGGTTTGGAGGTATGCCTTCGGGATGTGTCTCAGCATTATACCTGGATCCGAGTGAGGAATATGCCCTTTGAGGCTGATGATCATGACATGACATACGGGATGTCTTCTGTGAGTATGGTGTTATTCCTGCTATGACTGTGGGTCATTGGACTGATGGGCCCTATGAAGAGCTCCCGGAGGGGTCCTACTCGATAAAAAAAATACAGCAAGCTACGGCAGGCCAGGATTCGACCCCACGACACATTGTCCTGCCTCAAGAGGCCACACAATGTACATGTCACCCTACAATCTGAGCCATCAATCCAACAAACAACATGAGCCTAGTGTTGCGAGGACACTCGTGGCAGATGTATGCTGAAGGATTAATTTCAGCCTCCTCCTGTTTGAATACCCATTTCCACAAGCAGTCTAAATAGCAATGAAACCATGAAACATGTGGTTTTGAATCATTTACCAAACTGCGGCACGCCAGGATTCGACCCCACGACACACTGTCAAACCTTAAGAGGCCACACAATGTACTTGTGTAACCTTTTTAATTAATGAAAGAAAGGAGAGGAATTTGCTCTTTGTCCATTTAAATGTCCTTTTCTGGGGTACTCGAATGTTCTCAGGGGTACTGAGAAGTATCTCTTTATATTTTCCTAAATGTTGTCTACCATTCTTCTCAGTATCGATTAATATGTCTTACTTGGGATTCTTCTATACCATTCCTATAATATTTCTATGATCCAGATTTCTACTTCTAATATCCTTTACCCCCACTACCTATGTTATCAGATGATCTTGTGTACCTGTCAATGTATGGTACAATCACTGCTAAACGCGTTATATAACCATACACTAACTGACGTAGCATGGTGTTTTAGTGCGTAGACACGGGTCGGGCGTCACCAGTCCATCATGAGGCCACCTGGCAAAATGAGCAATCCTGTGATTTTGTATTGCATTGTTGTTTAGGTTGTGTACAATAGACTTTACTAAATAGCTATCGAGCGTGCATAACCCATAATTTGAGTTATATACGGTATTCCTGTTATGTTTCAAGAGAGAAGATTTAGTTATGTTTCTGTGACAGAACTGTTTGGTACAGTAATTTTGGTACAATAATTAAAGATAGCGTTCGACTCCTGCCCTGTCCTGACTGAGTATTTATATTGGGCTATTCTGGTTTCCAGAATTTTACCTGTTTGGCCAATATATGAGAGAGGACACTGAGTACATGGGACCTTGCAAACCCCACCAACTTTGTTGGAGGGTGTGTTGGAGGGTGTGTTTTTAATCAACCTTTGTTTCACTGTCCCTGTGTTTTTTAAAGTAAGGTTTATATTGATCTTTTTTAATTCCTCACGCAGGCAAACCAGGTTCTCATTGTATGGTAAAACAAGTACATAGTACGGAGTTTGTCATAAATGTCTAGCAAAGAATTAAGCAGTGACCAACAGGCAGCGCTAGGGATTAAGCTTTGCGCCCTCAACTAATGATGTTAATTATGTAAACCTAGCAAAACCGTTTTACATGCTGGAAAAACACGGTGACTTGACACCTGATACTTTTAATATATGCAAAGGTATGGTATAAGGAACATTACTCAAGCCGGTGCTCCCCAACTGCCCATTAAGATTCACAAAAGCTTACAAGGAGCTCAATCATGATCAGACTCTGCACCTCTCAAGAGGCGATAAATCGAAGGTAGTTGTTATTTTGGTCAAAACTGAATATTTAGCGAAAATGAACTATTTATTGAGTGATAATGAAACGTATGAACCGCTCATTAACAACCCCACAGACCAGGTCAACAGCCATTTCAATAAACAACTTAAAACGTAATTGAAGGGGAATGATGAACTAATTAAACATCTGTCGGCTAGGTCGGCAACTCTACCATATCTGTATGGGGTAATCAAGACTCATAAGCCAGGGTACCCAGCCCCTCCTATTATACGTTCAGTAGGTTCAGCAGCATATAACCTATCTAAATGGCTGGTTAAACTTCTAACTCCCATGGTGGGTAAGATCTCGGATGCACATATTAAAAACGACGTTGACCTTACCGAAAGACTCCAGAAATTAAATGTCCCTCATGACTTTACCCTAGTGAGCTTTGATGCCACAGCTCTGTTAACCAAAGTCCCTGACTTACTTTCGTACCTTGAAGAGGAACTAGAAAAATTCCCCATGCCCTACCCCACGAAAATAGTAATTGAATTGATGAAACTTTGTGTTACTGATTGTAAGTTCGTGTTTGAAGGGAAATACTATGCTCAAAAACAAGACAGGGCAATGGGAAATCCCCTTAGCCCCTTACTCAGCAACTTGTATATGGAATTCTATGAGACCAGACTTCTTAAAGACATTCTCCCAGACAAAGCTAGTTGGTTCAGATACGTAGAGGATGTTCTTTGCCTATGGCCAAGAGATCACAACATTGATGAGTTCCTACCTAGAGTCAATGGGCTAGTACCTTCCATTAAGTTCACTACAGAACATGAAATAAACAACACTTTGCCTTTGCTAGATGTTTTAATCCATCGTGTTGATAGAAAATTCAAATTTACAGTTAATAGGAAGTCCATCAATGTGTCGTCATACATTCACTAATATTACAACCATGACACTAGAGTAAAAAGAAGTGTGTTCTTGAGAGTCTTGCACATCTGCACTCCCGAGGACCTAGAGGACGAAATCAACAAGATATTCAACATAGCCACAAAACTGAGATATCCCAGGGATTTTGTCGAGAAGGCGATAATGTCAGCAAGAAAGACTTTCTACACGACTGAACCTAAGGAAGTGATGGCCAGGAAAAATGTACTAGTTTTACCATACAATGAGAATCTGGTTTGCCTACGTAAGGCATTAACAAAGATCAATATAAACCTTGCTTTCAAAAACACAGGAACTGTGAAACAAAGACTGATTAAAAACACACCCTCCAACACACCCTCCAACAAAGTTGGTGGGGTTTACAAGGTCCCATGTACTCAGTGTCCTCTCTCATATATAGGCCAAACAGGTAAAATTCTGGAAACCAGAATAGCCCAACATAAATACTCAGTCAGGACAGGACAGGAGTCGAACGCTATCTTTAACCACGTTAGTTCATGTAATCACCCACCGGGATGGGCTGCTGCCCAAATTATTGTACCAAACAGTTCTGTCACAGAAACATAATTGAATCTTCTCTCTTGAAACATAACAGGAATACCATAAATAACTCAAATTATGGGTTGTGCAAGCTCGATAGCTATTTACCCGGAGTTTACCTGGAGAGAGTTCCGGGGGTCAACAGGTACACAAGATCACCTGATAACATAGGTAGTGGGGGTAAAGGATATTAGAAGTAGAAATCTGGATCATAGAAATATTATAGGAATGGTATAGAAGAATCCCAAGTAAGACATATTAATCGATACTGAGAAGAATGGTAGACAACATTTAGGAAAATATAAAGAGATACTTCTCAGTACCCCTGAGAACATTCCAGTACCCCAGAAAAGGACATTTAAATGGACAAAGAGCACATGCCTCTCCTTTCTTTCATTAATTAATAAGGTTACACAGAATAATAGCAATCCATATATAATATCTAGTTGAGAAACGTATTTTCTCAAGTCATATGACCTGTTCTAAACGGTTAAAAAAAGCTTGGGGAGGACTATTATATCTTCTAATTTCAAAATACTTGACTTCTTAAAACCCTCTTACCCCATATAGGGATGATATGGGGATAGTGGTAGTGCTGGGTGTGACACCGACCTATGGCCCACATTCTGAGAGAGCCTGCAGCAGGTGACAGACCTCGCTATTCTGAGAAATCTTTCCTTCACTGATTTAGTTGCAGCCTTGCAACATTGCATAGATCCTGATGATGCACTGAGAAGTGTGAAAGAACTTGAGCTAAAAATTTCCACCCCCGTGGAATATTGTATATATTGCAAGAATTGCGAACAAGAGATTCAAAATGGAAAACAACCAGAGTGGGAGTTGAATAATAGCTCTAGTCCTTTAGTGTTGCAATCATCACATCATCAGGAGCGTGCAAAGTTGCAGAAATGAATGAGAAATCTCAGCAGATTCGTTCCAAGGGACGCTTGCTTAGCAAGCGTCAGTAACACTGTGTGAGGTGTGGGAACAAGAGTGTAGCATCAGTAACACTGTGAGGTGTGGGAACAAGAGTGTAGCATCAGTAACACTGTGAGGTGTGGGAACAAGAGTGTAGCATCAATAACACTGTGAGGTGTGGGAACAATAGTGTAGCATCAATAACACTGTGTGATGTGTGGGAACAATAGTGAAGCATCAATAACACTGTGTGATGTGTGGGAACAATAGTGAAGCATCAATAACACTGTGTGATGTGTGGGAACAATAGTGAAGCATCAATAACACTGTGTGATGTGTGGGAACAATAGTGAAGCATCAATAACACTGTGTGATGTGTGGGAACAATAGTGTAGCATCAATAACACTGTGTGATGTGTGGGAACAATAGTGAAGCATCAATAACACTGTGTGATGTGTGGGAACAATAGTGAAGCATCAATAACACTGTGTGATGTGTGGGAACAATAGTGAAACATCAGTAACACTGTGAGGTGTGGGAACAATAGTGTAGCATCAGTAACACTGTGAGGTATGGGAACAATAGTGAAGCATCAATAACACTGTGAGGTGTGGGAACAATAGTGAAGCATCAATAACACTGTGTTATGTGTGGGAACAATAGTGTAGCATCAATAACACTGTGTGATGTGTGGGAACAATAGTGAAGCATCAATAACACTGTGTGATGTGTGGGAACAATAGTGAAGCATCAATAACACTGTGTGATGTGTGGGAACAATAGTGAAGCATCAATAACACTGTGTGATGTGTGGGAACAATAGTGAAACATCAGTAACACTGTGAGGTGTGGGAACAATAGTGTAGCATCAGTAACACTGTGAGGTGTGGGAACAATAGTGTAGCATCAGTAACACTGTGAGGTGTGGGAACAATAGTGAAGCATCAATAACACTGTGTGATGTGTGGGAACAATAGTGAAACATCAGTAACACTGTGAGGTGTGGGAACAATAGTGAAACATCAATAGCACTAAGTGATGTGTGGGAACAATAGTGAAGCATCAATAACACTGTGTGATGTGTGGGAACAATAGTGAAGCATCAATAACACTGTGTGATGTGTGGGAACAATAGTGAAACATCAGTAACACTGTGAGGTGTGGGAACAATAGTGTAGCATCAGTAACACTGTGAGGTGTGGGAACAATAGTGTAGCATCAGTAACACTGTGAGGTGTGGGAACAATAGTGAAGCATCAATAACACTGTGAGGTGTGGGAACAATAGTGTAGCATCAGTAACACTGTGAGGTGTGGGAACAATAGTGTAGCATCAGTAACACTGTGTGATGTGTGGGAACAATAGTGAAGCATCAATAACACTGTGTGATGTGTGGGAACAATAGGGAAACATCAGTAACACTGTGAGGTGTGGGAACAATAGTGTAGCATCATTAGCACTGTGAGGTGTGGGAAAAATAGTGTAGCATCAGTAACACTGTGAGGTGTGGGAACAATAGTGAAGCATCAATAACTCTGTGTGATGTGTGGGAACAATAGTGAAGCATCAGTAACACTGTGAGGTGTGGGAACAATAGTGTAGCATCAGTAACACTGTGTGATGTGTGGGAACAATAGTGTAGCATCAGTAACACTGTGAGGTGTGCGAACAATAGTGTAGCATCAGTAACACTGTGTGATGTGTGGGAACAATAGTGAAACATAAGTAACACTGTGAGGTGTGGGAAGAATAGTGAAGCATCAGTAACACTGTGAGGTGTGGGAACAATAGTGAAGCATCAATAACACTGTGTGATGTGTGGGAACAATAGTGTAGCATCAGTAACACTGTGTGATGTGTGGGAACAATAGTGTAGCATCAGTAACACTGTGATGTGTGGGAACAATAGTGAAGCATCAATAACACTGTGTGATGTGTGGGAACAATAGTGTAGCATCAGTAACACTGTGTGAGGTGTGGGAACAATAGTGTAGCATCAGTTACACTGTGTGAGGTGTGGGAACAATAGTTTAGCATCAGTAACACTGTGAGGTATGGGAACAATAGTGTAGCATCAGTAACACTGTTAGGTGTGGGAACAATAGTGTAGCATCAGTAACACTGTGAGGTGTGGGAACAATAGTGTAGCATCAGTAACACTGTGAGGTATGGGAACAATAGTGTAGCATCAGTAACACTGTGAGGTGTAGGAACAATAGTGTAGCATCAGTAACACTGTGAGGTGTGGGAACAAGAGTGAAACATCAGTAACACTGTGAGGTGTGGGAACAATAGTGAAGCATCAATAGCGCTGTGTGAGGTGTGGGAACAATACTGAAGCATCAATTTACACTGTGAAGTGTGGGAACAATAGTGTAGCATCAATAACTCTGTGTGAGGTGTGGGAACAATAGTGTAGCATCAATAACACTGTGTGAGGTGTGGGAACAATAGTGTAGCATCAGTAACACTATGTGAGGTGTAGGAACAATAGTGTAGCATCAATAACACTGTGTGAGGTGTGCGAACAATAGCTCAGCATCAATAACATTATGTGAGGTGTGGGAACAATAGCTCAGCATCAATAACACTATGTGAGGTGTGGGAACAATAGTGTACCATCAATAAATTTGATTGTGGAACAATGGGAAGTCTAGAGTTTTACTAAACTGTCAGACGTCTGTGTAATATGGACATTAAATTTCGTTTCTTTTGTCTGTTATAACTAGGAATTTCTTCCTCTCTTTTTTTTCTATTTAGTTTTCATGAATAAGAATGTTTAGTTATGTACATAATTTACCCCTAAAATTATTAGTATATTCAATATAATCAACGGTAGGATGCCAAATGCAGCTCTTCAGATTATTATATTTGAAAACAAGCACTAAACTAGTATGGGTCATACTGGTCATACTGCCGTCCCATTATTTGACAGAATACGAGAATCAAATAACATTTCTTACTACTAATTTAAGCGTAATGTATACCTTTAGGTGAGTACAGACAGGAAGCGTGTCTGTCATGTGTTCAGCAGACGGAGGATCAAGCCTCCACCACGTCTGTCATGTGTTCAGCAGACGGAGGATCAAGCCTCCACCACGTCTGTCATGTGTTCAGCAGACGGAGGATCAAGCCTCCACCACGTCTGTCATGTGTTCAGCAGACGGAGGATCAAGCCTCCACCACGTCTGTCATGTGTTCAGCAGACGGAGGATCAAGCTCCACCACGTCTGTCTGTGTTCAGCAGATGGAGGATCAAGCCTCACCACGTCTGTCATGTGTTCAGCAGACGGAGGATCAAGCCTCCACAACGTCTGTCATGTGTTCAGCAGACGGAGGATCAAGCCTCCACCACGTCTGTCTTGTGTTCAGCAGACGGAGGATCAAGCCTCCACCACGTCTGTCTTGTGTTCAGCAGACGGAGGATCAAGCCTCCACCACGTCTGTCTTGTGTTCAGCAGACGGAGGATCAAGCCTCCACCACGTCTGTCTTGTGTTCAGCAGACGGAGGATCAAGCCTCCACCACGTCTGTCTTGTGTTCAGCAGATGGAGGATCAAGCCTCCACCACGTCTGTCTTGTGTTCAGCAGATGGAGGATCAACCTCCACCACGTCTGTCTTGTGTTCAGCAGATGGAGGATCAAGCCTCCACCACGTCTGTCTTGTGTTCAGCAGACGGAGGATCAAGCCTCCACCACGTCTGTCTTGTGTTCAGCAGACGGAGGATCAACCCTCCACCACGTCTGTCTTGTGTTCAGCAGATGGAGGATCAAGCCTCCACCACGTCTGTCTTGTGTTCAGCAGATGGAGGATCAAGCCTCCACCACGTCTGTCTTGTGTTCAGCAGATGGAGGATCAAGCCTCCACCACGTCTGTCTTGTGTTCAGCAGATGGAGGATCAAGCCTCCACCACGTCTGTCTTGTGTTCAGCAGATGGAGGATCAAGCCTCCACCACGTCTGTCATGTGCTCAGCAGACGGAGGATCAAGCCTCCACCGCGTCTGTCTTGTGTTCAGCAGACGGAGGATCAACCCTCCACCACGTCTGTCTTGTGTTCAGCAGATGGAGGATCAAGCCTCCACCACGTCTGTCTTGTGTTCAGCAGACGGAGGATCAACCCTCCACCACGTCTGTCTTGTGTTCAGCAGATGGAGGATCAACCCTCCACCACGTCTGTCTTGTGTTCAGCAGATGGAGGATCAAGCCTCCACCACGTCTGTCTTGTGTTCAGCAGATGGAGGATCAACCCTCCACCACGTCTGTCTTGTGTTCAGCAGATGGAGGATCAACCCTCCACCACGTCTGTCTTGTGTTCAGCAGATGGAGGATCAACCCTCCACCACGTCTGTCATGTGCTCAGCAGACGGAGGATCAAGCCTCCACCGCGTCTGTCTTGTGTTCAGCAGACGGAGGATCAAGCCTCCACCGCGTCTGTCATGTGTTCAGCAGACGGAGGATCAAGCCTCCACCGCGTCTGTCATGTGTTCAGCAGACGGAGGATCAACCCTCCACCACGTCTGTCATGTGCTCAGCAGACGGAGGATCAAGCCTCCACCACGTCTGTCATGTGCTCAGCAGACGGAGGATCAAGCCTCCACCACGTCTGTCATGTGCTCAGCAGACGGAGGATCAAGCCTCCACCACGTCTGTCATGTGCTCAGCAGACGGAGGATCAAGCCTCCACCACGTCTTGTGCTGAATGGCCCACATGGGTTTAGCGATTAACATGAATTACAAAAGGGGTAATGTCTGCCTTAAGGTAAGTTCCTGGATGCTGGTGAGGGGCTCGTGATCTGAGGAATTGGATCTGTGGTCCAGTTCCTTGAATAAAGCCTGAATGTTTTCCATTCCCCCAGGTGCTGTACGACCCTAAGGGTTTAGCGCTCCCCATGAATATAACAATGATAATAAGGTCACTTTAGCCGCCTGTCCTCAATATAATGATGGGTTTAGTGTGGATGAACACTGTGTCACGTGTTTATAACAACAGTAATGAACACTGTGTCACGTGTTTATAACAACAGTAATGAACACTGTGTCACGTGTTCATAACAACAGTAATGAACACTATGTCACGTGTTCATAACAACAGTAATGAACAGTGTCACGTGTTTATAACAACAGTAATGAACACTGTGTCACGTGTTTATAACAACAGTAATGAACACTGTGTCACGTGTTTATAACAACAGTAATGAACACTGTGTCACGTGTTTATAACAACAGTAATGAACACTGTGTCACGTGTTCATAACAACAGTAATGAACACTGTGTCACGTGCTTATAACAGCAGTAATGAACACTGTGTCACGTGTTTATAACAACAGTAATGAACACTGTGTCACGTGTTTATAACAACAGTAATGAACACTGTGTCACGTGTTCATAACAACAGTAATGAACACTGTGTCACGTGCTTATAACAGCAGTAATGAACACTGTGTCACGTGTTTATAACAACAGTAATGAACACTGTGTCACGTGTTTATAACAACAGTAATGAACACTGTGTCACGTGATTATAACAGCAGTAATGAACACTGTGTCACGTGTTTATAACAACAGTAATGAACACTGTGTCACGTGCTTATAACAACAGTAATGAACACTGTGTCACGTGTTTATAACAACAGTAATGAACACTGTGTCACGTGATTATAACAGCAGTAATGAACACTGTGTCACGTGTTTATAACAACAGTAATGAACACTGTGTCACGTGTTTATAACAACAGTAATGAACACTGTGTCACGTGATTATAACAGCAGTAATGAACACTGTGTCACGTGTTTATAACAACAGTAATGAACACTGTGTCACGTGTTTATAACAACAGTAATGAACACTGTGTCACGTGTTTATAACAACAGTAATGAACACTGTGTCACGTGTTCATAACAACAGTAATGAACACTGTGTCACGTGCTTATAACAGCAGTAATGAACACTGTGTCACGTGTTTATAACAACAGTAATGAACACTGTGTCACGTGTTTATAACAACAGTAATGAACACTATGTACGTATCATAACACAGAATGAACACTGTGTCACGTTTATAACCAGTAATGAACACTGTGTCACGTGCTTATAACAACAGTAATGAACACTGTGTCACGTGTTTATAACAACAGTAATGAACCTAAATATTAATATCTACATTAAGAATAAATTGCATTGGTATTAGAGAACACCTGTCACGCTATGAATGGGGTAACAAACACCTGTCACGTGACGACTGGTATAACAAACACCTGTCATGTGATGACTGGTATAACAAGCACCTGCCAAGTGATAACTTGGATAACAAACACATGCCACGTGATGACTGGGGTTACAAACACCTGTCACGTGATGACTGGGGTTACAGTCGTCTGTCACGTGATGACTGCGATGTCTGCCTGTCACATGTTAACTGGTATAACAAACACCTGTCACGTGATGACTTGGGTTACAAACGCATTTCACGTGATAACAAGGATAACAAACGCCTGTCACGTGATGACTAGAGTTACAAACACCTATTACGTGATTGCGATGGCAAACTGTCACGTGATGACTGATATAACAAATACCTGTCACGTAATGACTGCAATGATAAACTGTCACGTGAAGATTGGTATAACAAACACCTGTGATGTGAAGACTAGGGTAACAAACACCTGTCATGTGATGTCTGGTATAACAAACACCTGTCACCTAATGACTGGTATAACCGACACCTGTCACATGATTGGGCAAACACTTGTCACATGATGATTGGTATAACAAGCAACTGTCACGTGATAACTGGGGGTAATGAAAACTTGTCACGTGATGACTGGAAGAACAAACACCTGTCACGTGATGACTGTGATGACAGGCTAGCCTCTTCAGAGATACCCAGGTAGCCACTTAGAAGATACTCAGTAGCCACTTAGAAGATACTCAGTAGCCACTTAGAAGATACTCAGTAGCCTCTACAGAGATACCCAGCTAGCCACTTTGGAGATACCCAGCTAGTAGCCACTTTAGAGATACCCAGCTAGCCACTTTGGAGATACTCAGCTAGCCACTTTGGAGATACCCAGCTAGCCACTTTGGAGATACCCAGCTAGCCACTTTAGAGATACCCAGCTAGCCACTTTGGAGATACTCAGCTAGCCACTTTGGAGATACCCAGCTAGCCACTTTGGAGATACCCAGCTAGCCACTTTGGAGATACTCAGCTAGCCCCTTTGGAGATACCCAGCTAGCCACTTTGAAGATACCCAGCTAGCCACATTGGAGATACCCAGGTAGCAACTTTAGAGATACCCAACCAGTAGCCACTTTAGAGATACCCAGCTAGCCACTTTGGAGATACCCAGTTAGCCACTTTAGAGGAACCCAGCTAGGTACTTTGGAGATACCCAGCTAGCCACTTTGGAGATACCCAGCTAGCCACTTCAAAGATACCCAGCTAGCCACTTTGAAGATACCCAGCTAGCCACTTCAGAGATACCCAGCTACAAACTTTGAAGATACCCAGATAGCCACTTTGGAGATACCCAGCTAGCCACTTCAAAGATACCCAGCTAGCCACTTCAGAGATACCCAGCTAGTCTCTTCAGAGATACCCAGCTGGCCACTTTAGAGATACCCAGCTAACCACTTCAGAGATACCCAGCTAGCCACTTTGGAGATACCCAGTTAGCCACTTTAGAGAAACCCAGCTAGGCGCTTTGGAGATACATAGCTAGCCACTTTGGAGATACCCAGCTAGCCACTTTGGAGATACCCAGCTAGCAACTTCAGAGATACCCAGCTAGCCACTTCAAAGATACCCAGCAAGCCACTTCAAAGATACCCAGCTAGCCACTTCAGAGATACCCAGCTAGCCACTTTGAAGATACCCAGATAGCCACTTTGGAGATACCCAGCTAGCCACTTCAGAGATACCCAGCTAACCACTTCAGAGATACCCAGCCAGCCACTTCAGAGATACCCAGCTAGCCGCTTCAGTGATACCCAGCCAGCCACTTCAGAGATACCCAGCTAGCCACTTCAGAGATACCCAGCTAGCAACTTCAGAGATACCCAGCTAGCAACTTCAGAGATACCCAGCTAGCAACTTCAGAGATACCCAGCCAGCCACTTCAGAGATACCCAGCTAGCCATTTCAGAGATACCCAGCTAGCCGCTTCAGAGATACCCAGCTAGCCACTTCAGAGATACCCAGCTAGCCACTTCAGAGATACCCAGCTAGCAACTTTAGAGATACCCAGCTAGCCACTTCAGAGATACCCAGCTAGCAACTTCAGAGATACCCAGCTAGCCACTTCAGAGATACCCAGCTAGCCACTTCAGAGATACCCAGCTAGCCACTTCAGAGATACCCAGCTAGCAACTTCAAAGATACCCAGCTAGCCACTTCAGAGATACCCAGCTAGCCACTTTGAAGATACCTAGATAGCCACTTTGGAGATACCCAGCTAGCCACTTCAGAGATACCCAGCTAGCCACTTCAGAGATACCCAGCTAGCCACTTCAGAGATACCCAGCTAGCCACTTCAGAGATACCCAGCTAGCATCTTTGGTGTCAGAATTTAATTTGATCTTAGAGACATTCTTAGAATATATTTGAAGTCGTATCTAAGTAGAAAATTCTAGAGTGCAAACATAGGAAGAAAAACTAAGATTTTCATTGGTGTTTATTGAAATGGTTTACATAATTTTTTTCAGTCGTGTGTTACGTGTCTTGCTTAAGTGCATCACATAAGAACGTCACATAGGTTTATTTTGCACTAAATCATCAACAGCAAAGGTGTTCGATCGCTAATGATAATCGTAAATGCTTCCCATAAGTGATTTTTTTTTGAGTTCTCACCGTATGTGTTCTGGGGATCTACTCACACTTACGGGGTGTAAGTGTAAACCTTCATACAGCTAGGAAGCATAAGTGTAAACATACACCTATGGAGCATAGGTGTATACATAGAGTTGGCCAGCAGTGTATCCTGCTACAACAATATCCTCATAGCCGTCGTTATTGAAGTCTCCGTGAGCCATCTTGCCTGAGGACACAAGAGAGGAAAGTTAAGTGTAGATGAATGGTTCAGAGAACCGACAATTTGATAAATTAGATACATATGCAGGACTTGGGTATCTTTATTGAGGAAATGTCACGCCACACAGTGGCTTCATCAGTCCATACAAAGAAGAATGATGAAGATCAAAAGGATTTGAAGTAATCAGTCCCTCAGCCTGTATACGATGCACATCGACTCTAGGCTAAGGGACTGAAGTGCATATGCCACTTTTCTGAAGTTCAGCGGCATCTTCGTATGATTCTATTATTCTGCCTACTTTTGTGTCATCAGTAAATTTGCTCATATCATGTGTAAATCCCTCGTGAAAGTCATTAATGTAAATTATGAACAACAATGGTCTAAAACTTATGACTCATCCCCACTCTGATTTCACCCTATTTATGAATACTCTGTCTTCCTATTGGTCAGCCCTGCCTCGATCCATGCCACTTTCTTTAATAGGCTTTTGTGTGGTACTCAAATAAGCAATATCCTATTATTATTTGACATGATCAACTGTATTAAATGAAAAAATCAGTAAATTAGTCAGGCAGGAAAGGCCCTTCGTGAGTCCATGATGAGTATCTTGAACCATACTATGCTTATCAAGATGTTTTCTATTAATATCAGCTATTATTGACTACAACTGAGGTCAGGCTTATTGGGCGGTAACATGATGGTAATGACCTATCCCCTCCTCTAAAAATAGGAATTACATTAGTCATCTTCCACACATCAGACGTTACACCTGTTTGGAGAGATACATTAAAAAAGTTAGTCAATAGTTCACTAAGTTCCATTGAACACCCCAAGTCGCAAAAAACGTTCATCGGGGCCTTGGAACTTATTTTGTTTTAATTGGTCACCATGTTTAATGCCCATATCCTTAGTGACTGATGTTTCATCATCTATTGTCTCCAGGTCCACTGTTATCTATTTATCTTACATATTCCAGTCATTCTATTTATTTACGGGTTTCTATATTTAAATAGATTTTTTTAGCACTCATGTAAATAAAATAATAATAGCATTGGTACTGTGGAAGAATCAATATCCATCCGGATACCATCAAGTGAGGTAATGTCCTGATTGTGTGGTGAGCACAGAACACAACAAGAACACCTCTAGTCTGCGTTATAACAGCGACAAGAACATTATTTATCTGTGCTGTAACATCAGACAACACCAGGAACATCACTAGTTTGTGCTGCAACACCAGAACATCAACAGGAACATCACTAGTTTGTGCTGCAACACCAGAACAACACCAGGAACATCACTAGTTTGTGCTGCAACACTAGAGCATCAACAGAAACATCACTAGACTGTGCTGCAGCAGCAGAACAACAACAGAAACATCACTAGTTTGTGCTGCAACGCCAGAACAACAAAAGGAACACACTAGTCTGTGCTGCAACGCCAGAACAACACCAGGAACACCACTAGTCTGTGCTGCAACATGTGGACACCATCAACAACAAACTTACTAGTCACTCACCCGAGGTGGTGTGGTTTGTATTAACCAGGATGTGCTTCTGGTACGTCCAATCATCCCTCTCCTCAGTGTCAGGATACAAGACGTACATACAACCATCATCATCCCCCGACAGCAGGATGAAGGGCTTGTGCGGCCTGATGAAGGATGCAAAAGAGAAGAGGTGTAATTGCATAATTATACAGAAGGCAGCCACACACTGCGGCTGCATCTAATCTTGTTAAATAATAAACAAAGGTACATACTCTACACAAATAACCCACACATAGGAGAAACTTATAACGACGTATCGGTCCGTTAATGATCCAAGACGGACCGAAACGTCGTCATAAGTTTCTTTCTCCTATATGCGGGATGTTTGTGTATTTTTGTAGTCTCGCTATTGTGCCTTTTTATTTTTTAAAGGTACGTACAAGCCGTCTTGAGCCAAGTCGTTGGCGTACTCGGTGGTCGGGTAGTAGACTTTGGGTGAGCCGGGTGACATGGACTGACCCATCAGCATGTCGTGAGGCTGGAAGTCGTCGGCTATCACAACCTGGGGAAACTCGTCGGTCCTGTGGGCAGAAAAAAATAACAGTAAGTTGAAAAGGAGTTTTGGGGTTGAACAATATAAAAACATGATCTCTCTCTCTCTCTCTCTCTCTCTCTCTCACACACACACACACACACACACACACCAGGAGCTGTTAAACCACTCCTGCAATCACATATAAGTGAGTAAGTATACTAACGCTATATTTTTTTACGGTCTGTTTATCACCTGTTCATTACACTGCTCACCTGAAATCTTCAGGGAATTGGTACAAGGTGACTTGTCCGACTCCGAGGTCAGTCTTGTACTCAGAGGCGATAAATTCCAGCGTTCCATCGCGATTGAAATCATCCACCAACACGTCGAAGACCTGTCCAGCGTTCTCGTTGATGACCCGAGACTTGACCTGCAAAGAGAAGGCGGAACTCGTGAGTGACCTAAAATTTGACCTGAAATTAAACTCATTGATTATTTTTTAATATTTATTTTTTAAATCTGAGTTTTAGCGACTTCGGTGTTCTAGTATAGGCAGACTCTGACATACACACATAGAGATTTATATCTTCTTGCAGAAGGCAAGAAGATAGAAATACTAGCTTTAAGAAATTAAAATACAATTCATATCTAAATTAGTAAACAACATTTAGCAAGGCTACGTTGACGCGTCTGTTTACTAGAAAGACAGTTTTTGTTCTATATAAGTGAATTTTTTTTAGAAATTGATTAATTTATCTTAGTTTGTGGAAATTCGACAAAACTAGAAAAATTTAATATTGGTATTTAAACATAAATTAAATATCCAGTTGTTATTCCCTAGGTATCTTCTCTTCCATACATTTAATAAATAAAAGCACCAACCATTCCAAAACTATAACCCCACCTGCTTTTAACATTTCTGCCTTTATCCCATCAATCCCAGCTGCTTTACCCCCTTTCATTCTACTCACTGCCTCACACATTTCCCCTAACACTCACAACTGGGTGTTTATCACTCCTACAAGATGTTATATCTCCTTGCTCAATGCACGAAATCACAGCTTCACTATTTTCAACAACATTTAACATTCGTATTACTATTATTATTATTATTATTATTAATAAAAAATAATTAAATTACTAGCAGTGGCCTGAGTAAAAACATCGGAAGCGTTTCTTTACACTGGTTGTCTATGTTCACCCATCAGTAAAATGGGTACCTGGGTGTTAGTCGACTGGTGTGGGTCGCATCCTGGGACAAAACTGACCTAATTTGCCCGAAATGCTCTGCATAACAAGGGGCTTTCTATACAGTAGTATGTCATTGATGTCAGCTAGGTATGTATACCTTGTACATGTACTTGCAGTAAATATTGATATTATTATATTATTATTATTATAAGAAGAATGATCATCATCCTCGGGTGATGGACCGGACTCACCTTGGAGAGGTCGGTCCAGTCGTTGGTATCACTCTCGGTCCAGTAGATGGAGGTGCGCTCCTTGAAGAACTCTCCCACCACCACACAGTCAAAGTCACGGCCGCCGGCGCTGAGGGTGACCGTGGCGAAATGTACGTCAGGACCATTAGTGGCCACCACGTGGGCGGTCCAGCCCTCGCTGAATCCATCCCCAGCGTTCTCGAACCACACCAGGTCGTGCTTAGTGAACCCTGGCCAGGAGGAGACCCACCCTGGTCAGGTGTGGTTGTGGTTGGGGTGTTTTGTCCGTCGGGAAATATGGCAGTGTGTCTTTCCTGGACACGGGTCTAAAAATGACATGATGCCCTGGATGTAGGACACTCAGGGCAGTGAGTGATGGAGGCTATATGACCCTTCTGGGTTTAAAGCTACTTCAAAATATAATCAACAATTTTTACATTAACTGAAACGGCCAGCCACACGGCCAGCCCCACGGCCAGCCCCACGGCCAGCTCCACGGCCAGCCCCACGGCCAGCCCCACGGCCAGCCCCACGGCCAGCCCCACGATCAGCTCCACTTACAGCCCCACGGCCAGCTCCACGGCCAGCCCCACGGCCAGCCCCACGGCCAGCCCCACGACCAGCCCCACGACCAGCCCCACGACCAGCCCCACGGCCAGCCCCACGGCCAGCTCCACGGCCAGCCCCACGGCCAGCCCAACGGCCAGCTCCACGGCCAGCCCCACGGCCAGCCCCACGGCCAGCCCCACGGCCAGCCCCACGGCCAGCCCCACGGCCAGCCCCACGGCCAGCTCCACGACCAGCTCCACGGCCAGCCCCACGGCCAGCCCCACGGCCAGCCCCACGGCCAGCCCCACGGCCAGCCCCACAGCCAGCCCTACGGCCAGCTCCACGGCCAGCCCCACGGCCAGCCACACGGCCAGCCCCACGGCCAGCCCTACAGCCAGCCCCACGACCAGCCCCACGACCAGCCCCACGGCCAGCCCCACGGCCAGCCCCACGACCAGCCCCACGACCAGCCCCACGGCCAGCCCCACGGCCAGCCCCACAGCCAGCCCCACGGCCAGCTCCACGGCCAGCCCCACGGCCAGCCCCACGGCCAGCCCCACGGCCAGCCCCACGGCCAGCCCCACGGCCAGCTCCACGGCCAGCCCCACGGCCAGCCCCACGGCCAGCTCCACGGCCAGCCCCACGGCCAGCCCCACGGCCAGCCCCACGGCCAGCCCTACGGCCAGCTCCACGGCCAGCCCCACGGCCAGCCCCACGGCCAGCTCCACGGCCAGCCCCACGGCCAGCCCCACGGCCAGCTCCACGGCCAGCCCTACGGCCAGCTCCACGGCCAGCCCCAGGCCAGCCCCACGGCCAGCTCCACGGCCAGCCCCACGGCCAGCCCCACGGCCAGCTCCACGGCCAGCCCCACGGCCAGCCCCACGGCCAGCCCCACAGCCAGCCCTACGGCCAGCTCCACGGCCAGCCCCACGGCCAGCCACACGGCCAGCCCCACGGCCAGCCCCACATCCAGCCTTACGACCAGCCCCACGACCAGCCCCACCGCCAGCCCCACGGCCAGCCCCACATCCAGCCCCACGACCAGCCCCACGGACAGCCCCACGGCCAGCCCCACAGCCAGCCCCACGGCCAGCTCCACGGCCAGCCCCACGGCCAGCTCCACGGCCAGCCCCACGGCCAGCCCCACGACCAGCCCCACGGCCAGCCCCACGGCCAGCCCCACGGCCAGCCCCACGGCCAGCCCCACGGCCAGCCCCACGGCCAGCCACACGGCCAGCCCCACGGCCAGCCACACGGCCAGCCCCACGGCCAGCCCCACATCCAGCCCCACGACCAGCCCCACGACCAGCCCCACCGCCAGCCCCACGGCCAGCCCCACATCCAGCCCCACGGCCAGCCCCACGGCCAGCCCCATAGCCAGCCCCACGGCCAGCTCCACGGCCAGCCCCACGGCCAGCCCCACGGCCAGCCCCACGGCCAGCCCCACGACCAGCCCCACGGCCAGCCCCACGGCCAGCCCCACGGCCAGCCCCACGGCCAGCCCCACGGCCAGCTCCACGCCCAGCCCCACGGCCAGCCCCACGGCCAGCCCCACGGCCATCCCCACGCCAGCCCCACGGCCAGCCCCACGGCCAGCCCCACGGATAGCCCCACGGCCAGCCCCACGACCAGCTCCACGGCCAGCCCCACGGCCAGCCCCACGGCCAGCCACACGGCCAGCCCCACGGCCAGCCACACGGCCAGCCCCACGGCCAGCCCCACATCCAGCCCCACGACCAGCCCCACGACCAGCCCCACCGCCAGCCCCACGGCCAGCCCCACATCCAGCCCCACGACCAGCCCCACGGCCAGCCCCAGGCCAGCCCCACAGCCAGACCCACGGCCAGCCCCACGGCCAGCCCCACGGCCAGCCCCACGGCCAGCCCCACGGCCAGCCCCACGACCAGCCCCACGGCCAGCCCCACGGCCAGCCCCACGGCCAGCCCCACGGCCAGCTCCACGCCCAGCCCCACGGCCAGCCCCACGGCCAGCCCCACGGCCAGCCCCACGGCCAGCCCCACGGCCAGCCCCACGGCCAGCCCCACGGCCAGCCCCACGACCAGCTCCACAGCCAGCCCCACGGATAGCCCCACGGCCAGCCCCACGACCAGCTCCACGGCCAGCCCCACGGCCAGCCCCACGGCCAGCCCCACGACCAGCTCCACGGCCAGCCCCACGGCCAGCCCCACGGCTGGTAGTGAGTATATATAAGTGTAGGGGGTGAATACATAATGTATGGGAACTGAGTAAAGACGTGAGCGGGTGCTGAGTACGTACATGAGCAGGAGTTAAGTACATACGTGAGTAGGGGTTGAGTACATACATAAGTAGGGGTTCAATACATACATGAGCAGGGGCTAAGCACATAATGCGTTGGGGGGGACTGAGTAAAGACATGTGCGGGTACTGAGTGCATACATGAGAGAGGACATGAGTACATACCGATCAAAGGCTTGTGGAATCTGGCTGTGAGTGCGTCCAGATCTCCATCGATGTCCATATCCTTCCATACCACACGATGGTACGACCACTCGTTCTGTGTGGTGGGCAATGTGTTGAAGAGGGAGGAGAAAATGGCACTTGTTGTCTTAAAGATTGGAGGGGAATAGGGTGATTATTGTCTTGAAGATGGAGGAGATGGTGATTGTTGTGGTTGAAATATGGAGGAGAAGACGGAGTTTGTCTTGAAGATGGAAGAGATGGAAAGGATGCTGGTCTTTACAATCGTAATGATGAAGAATATGATGTTTCTTCCGTCTTGAGGATAGAAAAGTTTTGATGTTTATGTCAGGGTTTGAGGAGGACGAAGTTTGTTTGTAACTCGGAAACTAACTTTGAAGATCAGGTCCATGCTTAGCTTTGGTTTAAAAATTTGTATGAGCCTGAATTTGAGTCAAAAGTTGAATTTTTTGTTATTGCCTCAACTTAGGCTTTTTCTGATTCTGAAAAATAACTTTCGCAAAACTTCTTTCAAAAACTCATAAATATATATATATATATATATATATATATATATATATATATATATATATATATATATATATATATATATATATATATATATATATATAATATATATATATATGCAAAAATATCACAGTAAACAGGTGATATCAAAATATGCAAGACAACCACTATGAAAAATAGAAGAATTCCAGCGCTTCGACTACTCACATTATCAAGGAACTATAAAGGAAACATGACAAGAAGGCTTATATAAGGGCAAGATACACCTCACAGTCACATCACACTAACAAAGACTACACCTCACAGTAGCGTAACATCTCACGACTCTTGAAGAGGAACATAAGAAAGGACCTGAAACTCTTCCCAAGAATTAAGATTAGTCCAATTTATCATTAAATTCTTCCCAAATTTTATTAATTATAAATGAATCCAATTTATATAAAACAAAAGAAATATTCATATTATTTTCAAAACTGCTTTTGAAAATTTGGGAAGAATTTAATGATAAATTGGACTAATCTTAATTCTTGGGAAGAGTTTCAGGTCCTTTCTTATGTTCCTCTTCACAGAGTCGTGCGATGTTACGCTACTGTGAGGTGTAGTCTTTGTTAGTGTGATGTGACTGTGAGGTGTATTCTGCCTCTTTATAAGCCTTCTTCTCACGTTTCCTTTTATAGTTCCTTGATAATGTGAGCAGTCACGAAAGCGCTTGGAATTCTTCTATTTTTTCATAGTGGTTGTCTTGCATATTATATATATATATATATATATATATATATATATATATATATATATATATATATATATATATATATATATATATATATATATATATATATATATATATATATATATATAGTATGTATATATACATACATATATATTGAAGTATTTCGATTGACACACTTATATTTACAGGTATATAAATCAATATACACATTCACTCATATACACACATTGAGAAACACTCAAGATCGGAGGACTACGAGCATAGCTACAAATATGTAAACATACACACACACACACACACACGAGTGGGGTTCCACAGGGGTCAGTCCTAGGACCGGTGCTGTTTCTGGTATTTGTGAACGACATGACGGAAGGAATAGACTCTGAAGTGTCCCTGTTTGCAGATGATGTGAAGTTGATGAGAAGAATTCAATCGGACGAGGACCAGGCAGAACTACAAAGGGATCTGGACAGGCCGCAAGCCTGGTCCAGCAATTGGCTCCTGGAGTTCAACCCCACCAAGTGCAAAGTCATGAAGATTGGGGAAGGGCAAAGAAGACCGCAGACGGAGTACAGTCTAGGGGGCCAGATACTACAAACCTCAATCAAGGAAAAAGATCTTGGGGTGAGTATAACACCAGGCACATCTCCTGAGGCAGGTTCCATACATAGCTTTAAGAAGAGGTATGATAAAGCTCGTGGCTCAGGGAGAGTGACCCAGTAGCGGCCAGTGAAGAGGCGGGGCCAGGAGCTATAACTCGACCTCTGCAACCACAACTAGGTGAGAACATACACACACGCAGCACCAGATTTGGAACCCACACCTGGTCAAGCACGTCAAGAAATTAGAGAGAGTGCAAAGGTTCGCAACCAGGCTAGTTCCAGAGCTAAGGGGATTGTCCTACGAAGAAAAGTTAAGGGAAATCGGCCTGACGACACTGGAGGACAAGAGGGTTAGGGGAGATATGATAACGACATATACAATACTGCGAGGAATAGATAAGGAGGACAGAGACAAGATGTTCCAGAGAGGGGACACAGAAACAAGGGGTCAAAGTTGGAAGTTGAAGACTCAGCTGAGTCAAAGGGATGTTAGGAAGTATTTCTTCAGTCATAGAGTTGTCAGGAAGTGGAATAATCTGGCAAGTGAGGTAGTGGAGGCAGGACCTATACATAGTTTTAAGACGAGGTATGATAAAGCTCATGGAGCAGGGAGAGAGAGGACCTAGTAGCGATCAGTGAAGAGGCGAGGCCAGGATCTGAGTCTCGACCCCTGCAACCACAAATAGGTGAGTACACACACACACACACACACACACACACACACACACACACACACACACACACACACACACACACACACAGGGACAGGATGTTCCATAGAGGGAACACAGAAACAAGGGGACACAACTGGAAGCTGAAGACTCAGATGAGTCAAAGGGATGTTAGGAAGCATTTCTTCAGCCACAGAGTAGTCAGGAAGTGGAATAGTCTAGAGAAAGATATAGTGGAGGCAGGAACCATACATAGTTTTAAGACGAGGTATGATAGAGCTCATGGAGCAGGGAGAGCAGAGACCCAGTAGCGGACAGCGAAGAGGCGGGGCCAGGAGCTGAGACTCGACCCCTGCAACCACAATTAGGTGAGTACACACACGCACATGCACACGCACATGCACACACACATGCACACACACACACACACATACACACACACACACATACACACACTCCCACTAGCGGCCAGTAGCGACCAGTGAAGAGGCGGGGCCAGGAGCTATGAATCGACCCCTGCAACCACAACTAGGTGAGTACAACTAGGTGAGTACACTGCGTGTGCCACTAACAACAATTTTCAACACATCTATCATAACAGGGCAACTACCTGAGGTGTGGAAGACAGCAAATGTAGTCCCAATTTTTAAGAAAGGAGAAAAACAGGCAACATTAAACTACAGACCAGTGTCAATGACATGTATAGTATGCAAAGTCATGGAGAAGATTATCAGGAGAAAAGGAATGAGCATATACAGGATAACCAGCACGGTTTCAAGGATTAGAAATCCTGTGTCACAAACCTTCTGGAGTTTCATGACAAGGTAGCACAAGACAAATATATATTATTATTATATATATATATATATATATATATATATATATATATATATATATATATATATATATATATATATATATATATATATATATATATATATATGTATATATATGTATATATATATATATATATATATATATATATATATATATATATATATATATATATATATATATATATATATATATATATATATATATATATATATATATATATATATATATATATATATATATATATATATATGTATATATATATATATATATATGTATATATATATAGGTAGTAGGTTGGTAGACAGCAACCACCCAGGGAGGTACTACCATCCTGCCAGGTGACTGTGAAATAGAAACCTGAAACTGTTTTACATGATGGTAGGATTGCTGGTGTCTTTTTTTCTGTCTTATAAACATGCAAGATTTCAGGTACGTCTTGCTACTTCTACTTACACTTAGGTCACACTACGCAAACATGTACAACACTCATCTGAGTTTTCTTTGATTTTATCTTAATAGTTCTTGTTCTTATTGCTTTTTCCTTTCATATCCATGGGGAAGTGGAATAAGAATCTTTCCTCCGTAAGCCATGCGTGTTGTAAAAGTCAACTAAAATGCCGGGAACAATGGGCTAGTAACCCCTTTTCCTGTATAGCTTACTAAAAAGAAGAAGAAGAAAACCGTCAAAGTGGGATGTTTGAATGTGCGTGGATGTTGTGCGAATGATAAGAAAGAGATGATTGTAGATGTTATGAATGAAAAGAAGCTGGATGTCCTGGCTTTAAGTGAGACAAAGCTGAAGGGGGTAGGAGAGTTTCAGTGGGGAGAAATAAATGGGATTAGATCAGGGTTTCAAATAGAGTTAGAGCTAAAGAAGGAGTGGCAATAATTTTGAATAATCAGTTATGGCAGGTAAAGAAGGAATATAAATGTATAAATTCAAGGATTATGTGGAGTAAAATAAAGGTTGGATGTGAAAAGTGGGTTATAGTAAGTGTTTATGCACCTGGAGAAGAGAGAAGTGTAGAGGAGAGAGAGAGATTTTGGGAAATGTTGAGTGAGTGTGTGGGGAGTTTTGAACCAAGTGAGAGAGTAATTGTGGTTGGGGATCTTAATGCTAAAGTGGGTAAAAATGTTGTGGATGGAGTAGTAGGTAAATTTGGGGTGCCAGGGGTAAATGTAAATGGGGAACCATTAATTGAGCTATGTGTAGAAAGAGGTTTGGTAATAAGTAATACATATTTTATGAAAAAGAGGATAAATAAATATACAAGGTATGATATAGCACGTAAGGAAAGTAGTTTGTTGGATTATATATTGGTGGATAAAAGGTTGATGGGTAGGCTTCAGGATGTACATGTTTATAGAGAGGCAACGGATATATCAGATCATTATTTGGTTGTAGCTACAGTTAGAGTAAAAGGTAGATGGGACAAAAAGAAAATGGCAACAGCAAGTAAGAGAGAGGTAAAAGTGTATAAACTAAGGGAGGAGGAAGTTAGGGTGAGATATAAGCAAATATTGGCAGAAAGGTGGGCTAGTGCAAGTAGGAGTAGTGGGGGGGTTGAAGAGAGTTGGGATAGTCTTAAAAATGCAGTATTAGAATGTGGGGCAGAAGTTTGTGGCTATAGGAGGGTGGGTGCAGGAGGAAAGAGGAGTGAGTGGTGGAATGAAGAAGTAAAGGGTGTGATAAAAGAGAAAAAGGTAGCTTATGAGAGGTTTTTACAAAACAGAAGTGTTAATAGAAGAGCAGAGTATATGGAGAGTAAAAGAAAGGTGAAGAGAGTGGTGAGAGAGTGCAAAAGAAGAGCGGATGAAAGAATGGGAGAGGCTCTGTCAAGAAATTTTGCTGAAAACAAGAAAATTTTTTGGAGTGAGATAAACAAGGTAAGAAAGCCTAGGGAACGAATGGATTTGTCAGTTAAAAACAGAGTAGGGGAGTTAGTAGATGGGGAGCTGGAGGTATTGGGTAGATGGCGGGAATATTTTGAGGAACTTTTAAATGTCGATGAAAAGAGGGAGGCGGTAATTTCATGTACTGGCCAGGGAGGTACAACATTGTTTAGGAGTGAAGAAGAGCAGGATGTGAATGTGGGGGAGGTGCGTGAGGCATTATGTAGAATGAAAAGGGGTAAAGCAGCTAGAATTGACGGAATCATGACAGAAATGTTAAAAGCAGAGGGGGATATAGTGCTGGAGTGGTTGGTATTTTTGTTTAATAAATGTATGAAAGAGGGGAAGGTACCTAGGGATTGGCAGAGAGCATGTATAGTTCCTTTATATAAAGGGAAGGGGGATAAAAGAGAGTGTAAAAATTATAGGGGAATAAGTTTACTGAGTATACCAGGTAAAGTGTATGGCAGGGTTATTATTGAAAGAATTAGAGGTAAGACAGAGAGTAGGATTGCAGATGAGCAAGGAGGCTTTAGAGTGGGTAGGGGATGTGTAGATCAAGTGTTTACAGAGAAGCATATATGTGAACAGTATTTAGATAAAGGTAGAGAAGTTTTTATTGCATTTATGGATTTAGAAAAGGCATATGATAGAGTGGATAGGGGAGCAATGTGGCAAATGTTGCAAGTGTATGGAATAGGTAGTAAGTTACTGAAGGCTGTAAAGAGTTTTTATGAGGATAGTGAGGCTCAGGTTAGGGTGTGTAGGAGAGAGGGAGATTACTTCCCGGTAAAAGTAGGTCTTAGACAGGGATGTGTAATGTCACCATGGTTGTTTAATATATTTATAGATGGGGTTGTAAAATAAGTAAATGCTAGGGTGTTGGGGAGAGGGGTGGGATTAAATTATGGAGAATTAAATGCAAAATGGGAGTTGACAGTTACTTTTTGCTGATGATACTGTGCTTATGGGAGATTCTAAAGAAAAGTTGCAAAGGTTAGTGGACGAGTTTGGGAGAGTGTGAAAGGTAGAAAGTTAAAAGTGAACATAGACAAGAGTAAGGTGATGAGGGTATCAAACGATTTAAATATAGAAAAATTGGATATCACATTGGAGAGAGGGATTATGGAAGAAGTAAATGTTTTCAGATATTTGGGAGTTGACGTGTCAGTGGATGGGTTTATGAAGGATGAGGTTAACTATAGAATTGATGAAGGAAAAAGGTGAGTGGTGCATTGAGGTATCTGTGGAGACAAAAACGTTATCCATGGAGGCAAAGAAGGAATGTACGAAAGTATAGTGGTACCAACACTCTTATATGGGTGTGAAGTATGGGTTGCAAATGCTGCATCGAGGAGGAGGCTGGAGGCAGTGGAGATGTCCTGTCTAAGGGCAATGTGTGGTGTAAATATTATGCAGAAAATTCGGAATGTGGAAATTAGGAGAAGGTGTGGAGTTACTAAAAGTATTTGTCAGAGGGCTGAAGAGGGTTGTTGAGGTGGTTTGGTCATTTAGAGAGAATGGATCAAAGTAGAATGACTTGGAGAGCGTATAAATCTGTAGGGGAAGGAAGGCGGGGTAGGGGTCGTCCTAGAAAAGGTTGGAGGGAAGGGGTAAAGGAGGTTTTGTGGGCGAGGGGCTTGGACTTACAGCAAGCATGTGTGAGCGTGTTAGATAGGAGTGAATGGAGACGAATGGTTTTGGGACATGACGATCTGTTGGAGTGTGAGCAGGGTAACATTTTGTGAAGGGATTCAGGGAAACCAGTTAATTGATTTAGTTGGACTTGAGTCCTGGAAATGGGAAGTACAATGCCTGCACTTTAAAGGAGGGGTCTGAGATAGTGACAGCTGGGAGGGACTTTTCTCAGCTGTCGTATCT
Source organism: Cherax destructor (assembly GCA_009830355.1). Taxonomy (NCBI): domain Eukaryota; kingdom Metazoa; phylum Arthropoda; class Malacostraca; order Decapoda; family Parastacidae; genus Cherax; species Cherax destructor. The sequence continues at coordinate 25,896 of WNWK01011109.1, read as the reverse complement.
GAGCTCCTCTGCAAAGACAGTGATTATGTATGAGTGTGGTGAAAGTGTTGAATGATGATGAAAGTATTTTGTTTTTGGGTATTTTCTTTCTTTTTGGGTCACCCTGCCTCGGTGGGAGACGGCCGACTTGTTGAAAAAAAAATATATATATATATAAAAAAAAAAAAAAAAAAAAGAAAAAGAAGAGAGAGAGAGAGAGAGAGAGAGAGAGAGAGGTGGGTAGATTGCATTTTCTTGGACTGCAAGAAGGCTTTCGACACAGTCACGCACAAGGGATTAGTGCAAAAGCTAGAGTAGGAAGCACGAATAACAGGAAAGGCACTGCAGTGGATCAGGGAATACTTGATAGGAAGGAAACAACGAGTGATGGTACGTGACGAGAGGTCAGAGTGGGCGCATGTGATGAGGAGGGTTCCACAGGGGTCAGTCCTAGGTCCGGTGCTGTTTATGGTATATGTGAATGACATGACGGACGGAATAGATTCAGAGGTATCCATATTTGGAGACTATGTGAAGCTAATGCGGACAATTCAAGCGGATGAGGATCAGGTAGGACTACAAAGCGATCTGGAAAGACTGGCAACCTTATCCAACAAATAATTCCTGGAGTTTAATTAACCCCAGCAAATGCAAAGTCATGAATCTTGGGGAAGGTCAAAGAAGACCGCAGACGGAGTACATGATAGGGGGCCAAATGCTGCAAACCTCACTCAAGGAAAAGGATCTTGGGGTCAATATGATACTGAATACATCCCCTAAGGTGCACATCAAACTAAAATAACTGCTGAAGCATATGGGCGACTGGCAAACCTAAGAATATATTTTCGACATCTAAGTAAATTCATTCAACACACTGTACACTGTATACGCTGAGTTCATATGGGAGTATGCAGAACCAGTGTGGAACTCACACTTGGTCAAGCACGTCAAGAAATTACAGAAAGTGCAAAGGTTAGCAACAAGACTAGTCCCGGAGCTAAGGGGTATGTCCTATGAAGAGATGTTAAGGAAAATCAACCTGACGACACTGGAGGACAGGAGGGATAGGGAAGGACATGATATCGACGTATAAAATGCTGAAAGGAATTGACAAGGTGGACAGTGACAGAATGTTCCAGAGATGGGACACAGCAACAAGGGGTCACAACTGGAAGATGAAAACTCAGAAGAGTCAAAGGGATGTTAGGAAGTATTTCTTCAGTCATAGAGTTGTCAAGTAGTCGAACAATCTGGATGATGATGTAGTGGAGGCAGAATCCAAACATAGCTCTAAGAAGAGATACGAAAAGGTCTTGCAGCAGGGAAAGAGTGAACCTAGTAGCGATCAATGAAGAGGCGGGGCCAGGGGCTGTGAATCGACCTCTGAAACCACAAATAGGTGAGTACACTTACACACACACACACACACACACACACACACACACACACACACACACACACACAAACCATCATCAACTTAGATAAGCAACTTTACTTATTTTATAAATTATCAACCATAACTTTTTATTATTTTATTATTACTATTGCTTTAATTTGTTTAATTTGATTTAATTAATTTTATAATGAAGACAAAAGTACAAAACTATGTTCAAATTTCATAGCTTAAATACTCACCTTTACTCATTGTATACTATCTACAATAATTCTTACAATCTAGTTTTAAGTTAATTTTAAGTCTGCCCAAAATGCCCTGCATACTAGGGGCTTTTGGCATGTACACCTCATGTAATCTCAATAACCAAATGTAATTCTTTGTATCATGTCCAAATAAAAATTATTATTATTATTATTATTATTATTATTACAACATACGGAGTCATTAGCTGCTATGTTGTATGGACCTATGACTGGGTTCTGAGTTGTGTCATACATCTGTAGTTGACCGTCAGTCTTGCCGGTCACCAGGAACCCTGACGTCCAGATCACTCCCTCGGCGCCACCGATCGAACCTAAAGTGACAAAAACACTGTCAGTGAAGATACAAAAGTAAAAACAAAAACAAGTGATTTTTGAAGCTACAGAGAAATACGAGAACAAAAACTTTTTAAAAATTTTGCCTCTTCTTAATTTCTCAATATTTCTCTCTACGTATTTTTCTCTCTCCTTGTCTTTATTTTTTGTTACTTTACCACAATATAGAAAATGAATTATAAGGACAAGAGATTCATCCTACGCTGTGTTGTTTATTAATTCTTTTTCAAATCTTGTATGTTTTAACAAGCAGTGTTCAGCAGAGGCTCTATGTTCTCGTTGAAGGCATTTTAATTCGAAATAATAATCATGTTAACCTTATACAATTTAGCCTTATTGACACTGGTTCTGTGACACTACACATGACGGAATATGCCACTTTGTTATGCCCATCAGTATTCACATAGTAACTCTTCTCACATTGTTGACGTTTGAAATTATTATTATACCCAGTATAACAATTGTAACATAATTCTAACAAATACCAGCATTTGTTTAACAACAAGGAGCCTCTGTTGACCACATTTCTTCCAGAATTTGGGAAAATACAATCCTTTTGGGACATGTATAGAAGGCAATGCGATAAACGACTAAACAAGGGTACGACTGTAGCTTATGTGTAAATAAACTCACTGGGAAGGTAGTCAGGATTATTGGGCCAGTAGGCCGACTTGTCCATCACCTCCAAGTTCCAGGAGGCTACATCTGACAGGTACCTCCCCGGAGCTCGCATGATGTACACCTCATCCAGCTGTAATGATACAATCTAACTTGATTTTCCTTTTAAGACACTCTGAATCATTGGCTTTTAACCCATAAGTTACAGATGGAAATAAGATGACATTTCTGTTCATCCTGAATCATTTGTAAGTCCAAATTTATGACGTGATAATAATAATAATAATATTAATAATAATAATAATAATAATAATAATAATAATAATAATAATAATAATAATAATAATAATAATAATTTATTTCTACAAAGTACACAGACCTATTTAATATTATTGACATCCTTTCTTATGTTCTAATGTACTTTGTAGGAAGCCCCTGGTTATGTAGAGTATTACGTGCAGCCTAAGTTCTGCCCAGGATGCGACATATAACAGTCAACTAACTCACAGATACCTACTTACTGCTGGGTGAATAGGGACAGTAGGTGTCAGGAAACATGCCTAACATTTCACCCGTACCAGGGATCGATCCCTGACCCTCAGTTTGGGAGCTGCGAACGTTACTAATCAAGCCACGAACACTTAATCGGACAGGAAGGACTGAAACATTGTCTAGATTCCATTTTTAATGTTTTGGTTTAGTTGCGACTTGCTCCAGCCAGGGTATTGTAACTTTAATTAAAGTTGCACCATTCTAAGGCATCGTTTATCCATTTTAAATTAATTAATTGTTTTAACGACAAATTTAAGCCATTACGTCAGTGGTTTTCAACCGCCCGTCCGCGGACCGGTGCCAGTCCGCGGACCGGTGCCAGTCCGCGGACCGGTGCCAGTCCGCAGAAATTTTCTGCAGGTCCGCGAAAAAGTTATTGCTGGCGCCTCAACCATGAGCGGGACAGCACAGTCTGTGACGACGTTAATAGATACACACTTCGTTTAGTGTTTAGTCAGTCTTGTGTCGAAAACACGTATTAATCACTTCCCGCGTGTATTGTGTTGTGGTACAGTGAAACTTGTCTATAGTGGACACTGGTGGAGACGCACTAAGTGTCCGTTATGGAGGCGTTGGTATATAAAAAATTGTTCAGATGATGTTCAGATGTTTAGTGTAAATAAATGTTTCATCTGAACAGTTTTTTTTTTTTAATATACCAATGCCTCCATAACGGACACTTATTCCGTCTCCACCAGTGTCCGCTGTAGAGAAGTTTCACTGTATTTCGGAAAGCACATTATTTCCTGTTTCATTGTGTTGTAGAATTTGAAACCCTACAAAATAGAGACAGAAAAAGTCAAACAGCAAAACCTTGTAACCTTCTTTAAAAGCAAGAACAACAGCCAGGAGGAAAGTAATGACAACAGCGACAGTAAGACAAGCACGAGTGTTGCGAGTTTAACAGACACAAGGAAAAACAAATGTGTTGACATTTGGGAATATGAGACATCAACTAAAAAAAACAGAAGGAAACTTTGTCAGGCATTACGATAAGGATTACTTAAAGCTTGGTATGACTGTAGCCGCTAGCAGTGAACTATCACCACGGCCACTATGTAGTATATTCCCAAATTCTATCAAATGAGGCTATGAAACCTTCCAAACTTGCTCGTCATTTGCGTTCAAAGCATAGCGATCTTACAGATAAGCCAATGGATGAAAAGTCATAAAACTCAAATAAAGATGACGACTAGTGACAAGTCGCTGCTTCAAGCGTCTTATTTAGCTGCTCTTCGAATATCTAAAGCGAAAAAACCGTTTACTCTCGGTTAAGAGTTAGTAAAGCCTTCCATCTTAGACATCGCTCGGGAAATTTTGGGTTCTCAAGCCGCTCAAAAACTAGAGGCCATACTGTTTTCGGACAACACTATTCAGAGGAGAATTGTTGACATGGATATATATATTGAAGAGCAAGGTGTAGAGGGTATAAAGAAATAGAGATGTTTTGCGATTCTACTTGATGAATCAACTGACGTGAGTAACAATGCTATCCTAGTTTGCTTCTTGAGGCTTACTGAAGATAAAGACTTTAGGGAAGAACTTCTTCGTAGCCTTGACTTGCCTGGATGGACCACAAGATATTTAATTTACTTGATGAGTATTTTCAAGCGCAGGACTTAGATTGGAGCAAATGCGTGGGAGTGTGTACGGACGATGCTGCCAGCATGACTGGACATCGCTCAGGTGTAGCTGCGAAAATAAAGGACGTTGCTCATCCAGAAATTTTCTCCCCTCACTGTATGATCCACCGAGAGCACTTAGCTGCAAAGATTTCTGCTGAACTAAACACTGTGATGAATGAAGCGGTGAAGATCATAAATGAAATCCGTAGTCGAGCCATGAACTCCAGGCTGTTGACAACACTGTGTGAGAGTATGGACTCCATCAACATCTTCTCCACGCAGAAGTCAGATGGCTGTCGAGAGGATAGGTTCTTTCACGCCTTCTCGAACTAAGTGAAGAACTAAAGCAGTTTCTGCCAGAGCGAAACTCTGCTAAGCTTGCGTATATGGCGGACATATTTAGCCTCCTCAGCAAACTTAACGGCGTTAGCTCAAAGCTTTAATTATAATTACCCTGCCATTGAGTATCCTCGTAAAGGTTGTCTTCTGATATCACTCTGGTGTCCAAACATAAAACGCAATCATTGTCTCAATTTTGGATATCAACTGGAAAAAGAATATCTATCTCTCAGTTATAGAGCTATTAAATTTTTGGTCGCATTTTCGACTACTTATTTGTGTCAGAAGACTTTTTCAGCCATGTCAGTGATAAAAACTAAACAGAGATACCGAATGGATATCAATGCAGCGCTTGGTCTGTCAGAAACATCGCTGGAGCCACGGTTATCAAGCAACGTCTGTCAGAAACATCGCTGGAGCCACGGTTATCAAGCTACGTCTGTCAGAAACATCGCTGGAACCCCGGTTATCAAGCTACGTCTGTCAGAAACATCGCTGGAGCCACGGTTATCAAGCTACGTCTGTCAGAGACATCGCTGGAGCCACGGTTATCAAGCTACGTCTGTCAGAAACATCGCTGGAGCCACGGTTATCAAGCTACGTCTGTCAGAAACATCGCTGGAGCCACGGTTATCAAGCTACGTCTGTCAAAAATATCGCTGGAGCCTCGGTTATCAAGCTACGTCTGTCAGAAACATCGCTGGAACCACGGTTATCAAGCTACTTCTGTCAGAAACATCGCTGGAGCCACGGTTATCAAGCTACGTCTGTCAGAAACATCGCTGGAGCCACGGTTATCAAGCTACGTCTGTCAGAAACATCGCTGGAACATCGGTTATCAAATATTCTGGGAAAGAAACAGCAGCAGAGTTCACACAAATTTTGCTTGAATTAAATAATAATACAAATTTGTATTATATATTGCTTTCTCAAAAATTCAAGACGTTCTGTTATTAAATATTATTAGCATTTTTGTTTACTGTTCGGTTTCTGGTTATTTTAAGTAGCTATAGAATTTTTATTTTATATTATTAGTTTTAGAAACTAATACACAAAATAAAAAATAATACTATACTATTATATATAAATAATGGTTTTTATTTCTGCTTTAGCGGTGAGCGAAATATTTCTACTATTTTTACCAGTCCGCAGGTGTCAAAAGGTTGAAAACCACTGCATGGTTAGATGCAATAGGACCTACCCCGCCCAGAGGGTCGAAGCTGGAGATGTAGAGGTTCCACCTATCTTCGTACTCCAGCGAGTCGTCCTCGGAGAAGTAGGCTTCCATGAAGGCCGCGTGCTGCAGGGGTACACACCAGAGGTGCCGTTAATAATGTGATCATCATTCATTGCTAAAGTATAAAGCACAAGAAACTCACAGTGTTTTAAAAAAGTTACTTGTAAATATTCGATTTTCCATCCTGGATCATGAACGTTAATCACTCATTGGGTTCCAGACCCCGTTCCAGACCTACAAGGAAATTCCAGCACAGCCTACAGCAACATCTAACTAAGAGGTTCCGGTAACTGTGAGGGGATTCCAGCACTCCCTAAACGGAGGATACAGCAATGCCAAGAAAAAAACCCATCAAGGTAGGTTCTTTGACGTCGGTGAGACGTTCTTGGTACAAGGAACTGAAACGGGCCTTCCATTACCTTCCCTTCTTCCTACAGTTTCCAGGACTTATAAAATGAGTCCATCACCATTATACAGATTCCAGCACTAGAGAGAAACTCCAGCGTCACCTAAACTAGGATTTCAGCACCAAACAGAGGATCAAAGGTTTGCGGATCACTCACCCTCAACTTAATTTGCCCAAGGAAGCGTGGCTCCCATCCTGGTTTATCAACTGTGCTGCTGACTGCTGCTGCTGCCGTCACTATCAACGTCACCACCACCACCACCGCAGATCCCTGAAACAACCTGTCAACAAAGATAAGGAGAGAACATAACAAAAGGAGAAATATAAAGAGAAATTTCACATAGTAGTGAATTTAAGACTATAAATATGGATGAATCATACTGAATCTAACTGTTGTCTCGGGATGGTCGAAAGTGGGTCACTAAATATCTGGGGACGTGCTTTGCGTTTTGTATCTGTGGCCTTCCACCCTCCCGCTTGTCTTTCTCATCTCTCCTGTCCTGTTAAGGATATACGTATGTATAGTATTCCTGTTCACTTCCCGTACTAAGCGTACTCCTTTACTTTGGTATGTCTGTTTCTAGCATGAGAAATATTAGGAGAGAAGTAAATAGTGAAAATGAATGTCATAGGAATACAATTAGAACTCTGAGTAGAACTATAACCCTCTATGATAACAAAAATAAATAATTATGTTTATGGAGCAACTTGCAATGTGAACAGACTGCCTGATGTTGTAATAGTCATAGCTTAGGTATAATTACTTCAGGCAGCTTCGCAGACACACGGATGGTTAGCCCTATGGTCGCTTTTTTCAACACAGGGATAAACAGTATAATAACCTGTGTGATATGCCAAGATACCTTATTAATAAAATTAAGATACCAGTTGAAGTCTGCTTGCAACAGTGAACTGTAGAGATGAATGCAGATGTACTCCTGTTAACCCTTTCAGAGCCTAGTTCCTACGTTTTGTATATCCATATGCTCTTGAGCTACCCTCTAGAGGATGGATATGGAGTGCACAATAAACTAGCCTCTACGGCGGCTAAATCTAAAATCTAAAACAGAGAACTCCTACTTCGTTCAGTGTTCTGAAAGGTTTCAGGCTAACCCCCAAATTTACTCTCGACACAACTTCCATTGCCAGATCAGCTACCAGGAAACACTTGCTTCTTCCATCGACCCTCTTGCACACGTATAATAATTATCTGACATTATAATGCCAGATAATATTCTCAGTAGTTAAAGTAGAGATCGTATGAAGGGACGGGCTTTTACTACAGCGTATTTCCTGTAGTGTTGAATAACCTACATGAATTTAGTGGTTCATGAGGATATAATCATAATAAAAATAATAATAATAATAATAATAATATTAATAATAATAATAATAATAATAATAATAATAATAATAATAATAATAATAACAGAAATGACAATACACTTATCTGAAAATGATGCAAGACATGCAGTGAAACCTCGGTACTCGAACTTAATTCGTTCCAGAAGGTTGTTCGAGTGCCGATCTGTTCGAGTACCGAACGAATTTTTCCCATAAGTAATAATGTAAATTTCATTAATCCGTTTCATACCCAAAAAAATACATTTACAACGACTTTGCGGTGTATTTTCGTATGGTATTTACGATTGTATTCTCGCTTTCTTTGTCTCATTTGATAGAAGGAAAATTATTTTACAGAAAGTTGATCCCATGTATCAGAAATCTTCCCTATGAGGATAGACTGAGGGCCCTGAATCTGCACTCTCTAGAAAGGCGTAGAATTAGGGGGGATATGATTGAGGTGTACAAATGGAAAACAGGAATAAACAAAGGGGATGTAAATAGCGTGCTGAAAATATCCAACCAAGACAGGACTCGCAGCAATGGTTTCAAGTTGGAAAAGTTCAGATTCAGGAAGGATATAGGAAAGCACTGGTTTGGTAATAGAGTTGTGGATGAGTGGAACAAACTCCCGAGTACCGTCATAGATGCTAAGACGTTGTGTAGTTTTAAAAATAGGTTAGATAAATACATGAGTGGGTGTGGATGGGTGTGAGCTTGTACTAGGTCAGATGCAGTGCTCCTTCCTTAAGTGAATGTAACCTGACCTGTACTAATTCCTTAAGTGGAAGTGACCTGACCAGGTGGTCGGCTGGACAATTATATGAGTGGGGGCGGTTGGGTGTGAATTGGTCCTGACTAGGTTGTGCTACTAGGTCAGATGCAGTGCTCCTTCCTTAAGTGAATGTAACCTGACCTGGCTGGGTCGGGGCATTGGCTTAAGCCGTTGGAGATTTGGACCTGCCTCGCATGGGCCAGTAGGCCTGCTGCAGTGTTCCTTCTTTCTTATGTTCTTATGTTCTTAAATAGAGATAATTTTAAATGGTTTACAGAATAAAAGTACCTTGAAACTGAGCTCAAAGTAGCGAAAATGTTCGATTTTTGCTGATGTTCAGGAGTAAACAAATCACGTCACACGTCCAATACACGTCAACTGGTGGGTCTAATATGCTTTCACAAATGCGCTGATATTATTTATATAATTTTTTCAATAATGCAGTAGTCTTCATAACAATAAATCTTCTATTTTTTTGTGTGAATACAAATTAAAAATGGAAAGCAAGTGTAATATAAGAGGGGCCTGAAGTGAGAGGAGCTATAGGAGAGAGAGGGAGGGGCCAGCAGAAGGAGCATTCAGTATCTGATGAGTCGTTTTGATAGCTGGATACTAGTAGTGGCGCGAATACAATGTAGTGTAATTACGCTAATATAAGTAATAAAGGTTATCTATCTATCACATTTATTCCAACATGATATCAGAAACACGATAGATAACCTAGAAACACAATAAAGGAGCCGAAATTAATAATAGACATATATGGAGAGGCAGAGGCGGTGTTTACATCAGGGCAAACACACTCTAACCTGGAGTATACCTGGAGAGGGTTTCGGGGAGTCAACGCCCCCGCGGCCCAGTCTGTGACCAGGCCTCATGGTGAATCAGGGCCTGATCGACCAGGCTGTTACTGTTGGCCTCACGCAACCCAACGTACGAACCACAGCCTGGCTGATAAGGTTCTGACTTTAGGTGCCTGTCCAATGCCCTCTTGAAGACAACCAGGGGTCTATTGGTAATCCCCCTTTTGTATGATGGGAGGCAGTTGAACAGTCTTGGGCCCCTGACACTTATTGTGTTGTCTCTTATCGTGCTAGTGGCACCCCTGCTTTTCATTTGGGGGATGTTGCATCGTCTGCCGAGTCTTTTGCTTTCATTAGGAGTGATTTTCGTGTGCAAGTTTGGTATTAATCCCTCTAGGATTTTCCAAGTATATATAATCATGTATCTCTCCCGCCTGCGTTTTAGGGAGTACAAGTTGAGGAACTTCAAGCGTTACCAGTAATTGAGGTGGTTTATCGCAGTTATGCGTGCCGTGAAGGTTCTCTGTACACTTTCTAGGTCAGCAATTTCACCTGCCTTGAAAGGTGCTGTTAGTGTGCTGTTATCACTAATCTTCTTAGGCACCATGGTGACTTATTTATACAAATAATATAAAAAAACACCCAACAATGAGAAGAAACACGAAATAGTTTAGAGTGAAGTTGAGCAGAGTTTTGGACTGAGTGACACCTGTGGGGAGACTGACACATGTTCTGGCAGGTCGAGTTTGTTTGGTCGAGTGCCCAGCAAACGGTCGACTACCGAGCTATTTTTTTTACGGAACAAAGCGTTTGGGTACTGAATGGTGCGAGTACAGAGCTGTTTGAGTACCGAGGTTCCACTGTAATTGCAAACTTGGCAGACGGATACCTTACACTTAGAATAATGGCATATTCAATACATTTGTTTTAGTTTAAAAGCATTATTATGCACCCCATACCCATGTGGGTGGTAGTCATAAGATTACAGAGGCACATAACGAACCAGGGACTGGGCAGCAAAGTTACAGTGGTAATGAACTCTTTACAAATTAATGATCTAGTAACACCTGCAATGAGTGTTTATACAGACATCAAATACAGTCCAAGGAACATTACTATGTAGCTTATATGTAATTATGAGTTATTTACAGTACCTAATATTTAACTAGGCATGGCTGAATATAAACAAATTTAATTTGCTATGAAACATTTAAAGTGGGCAAAATCACGGTATTTTTTTCCAGAATGGATGGTAATATGACACTGTGGATAAAATATTTCCTGAACATTTCTGAGTGAGTTGTCTCTGAATTCATAATTTTATCGCATTCCAGCAAATTATGACGTAATACGTGACAATTGTCCATCTGGCAAAGTTTACATTGAATCTACATCAGCTGGTGATGGTTACCACACCAGACAGTGGTAACCATCTAGAACCTTCTGACCATGTTGGATGCACCATAGGCATGTGGCTCCTGCATGGTAAAAGGAAGATAGATGGACTGACTGGTGTCATTCTCCCTCAGTCTCTAGCCAACGAACTTTAGTTGAAGTTCTTCTCGTATTATTGTCCCCAAACGAATGGTTGACATCCCAAGGCTGCAATCTGCTCCCTCCTTAAAGACTTTTGCCCTTGCCAATTCATTAGTTCGATCAGGCATTTGAAGATGAATGGGAGAGGGACTCCAAAGTTGACTCTCCCATTCATACCTGTGTCTCGTGTCTGAGACCAGCATATTACAATTGACACTCACCACCATTATACTGGCTGTTGCAGCAAGCATACTAACCAGTATACCAAGAGCATTATTGAAGATGCAACCAAGAACTCTGACATTCACTAAGGTTTCAGACTGACCCCGAAATCTGCATTTGTGACAATATCCTGTGTCAACTTAGGTGCCATGAAACATGTGTTCCAATGACCACAAACACACACACACACACACACACACACATACACACACACACACACACACATACACACACACTCACACACACACATACACACTCAACAGCAAATGTAGTTCCAATTTTTAAAAAAAGAGACTTGAACGTAGCACTAAACTACAGACCAGTGTCACTGACATGTATAGTATGCAAGGTCATGGAGAAGATTATCAGGAGAAGAGTGGTGGAGCACCTAGAAAGGAATGATCTTATCAACGACGGCCAACACGGTTTCAGAGACGGGAAATCCTGTGTCACAAACCTACTGGAGTTCTACGACAGGGTGACAGCAGTAAGACAAGAGAGAGAGGGATGGGTAGATTGCATATTCTTGGACTGTAAGAAGGCGTTTGACACAGTTCCACACAAGAGATTAGTGCAGAAACTGGAGGACCAGGCAGGGGTAACAGGGAAGGCACTACAATGGATCAGGGAATACCTGTCAGGAAGACAGCAGCGAGTCATGGTACGTGGCGAGGTGTCAGAGTGGGCGCCGGTGACGAGTGGGGTTCCACAGGGGTCAGTCCTAGGACCGGTGCTGTTTCTGGTATTTGTGAACGACATGACGGAAGGAATAGACTCCGAAGTGTCTCTGTTTGCGTATGATGTGAAGTTGATGAGAAGAATTCAATCGGACGAGGACCAGGCAGAACTACAAAGGAATCTGGGCAGGCTGCAGGCCTGGTCCAGAAATTGGCTCCTGGAGTTCAACCCCACCAAGTGCAAAGTCATGAAGATTGGGGAAGGGCAAAGAAGACCGCAGACGGAGTACAGTCTAGGGGGCCAGAGACCACAAACCTCAATCAAGGAAAAAGATCTTGGGGTGAGTATAACACCAGGCACATCTCCTGAGGCGCACATCAACCAAATAACTGCTGCAGCATATGAGCGCCTAGCAAACCTAAGAACAGCATTCCGACATCTTAATAAATAATCGTTCAGGACCCTGTACACTGTGTACGTTAGGCCCATACTGGAGTATGCAGCACCAGTTTGGAACCCATAATTAGCCAAACACGTAAGGAAACTTGAGAAAGTGCAAAGGTTTGCAACAAGACTAGTCCTGGAGCTAAGGGGTATGTCCTACGAGGAGAGGTTAAGGGAAATCGACCTGACGACACTGGAGGACAGGAGAGATAGGGGGGACATGATAACGACATATAAAATACTGAGAGGAATTGACAAGGTTGACAGAGACAGAATGTTCCAAAGATGGGACACAGCAACAAGGGGACACAGTTGGAAGTTGAAGACTCAGATGAATCACAGGGATGTTAGGAAGTATTTCTTCAGTCACAGAGTAGTCGGGAAGTGGAATAGCTTGGGAAGCGATGTAGTGGAGGCAGGTTCCATACACAGCTTTAATATGAGGTATGATAAAGCTCATGGCGCAGGGAGAGTGACCCAGTAGCGGCCAGTGAAGAGGCGGGGCCAGGAGCTATGTCTCGACCCCTGCAACCACAACTAGGTGAGTACAACTAGGTGAGTACACACTCAGTTTCCAATGCAAAACACTAGACGCTTCTCAACAGTTGAAGGTGAAAGAGTATGAGCAGAATAGCGTGTGCTACAACATTAACAAGGAATCACTTTCCAATAAAGTGTCAACCTTAGATATATGGACACATTTGAGTGCAAGGAGTATAAAAAACTTCTATCTGAAGCAGGAGCCTCCCGCATGACAACAACCGCACTACCAGCTGCACCAGTGGGTTGGTGGACGGAAGAATCAACATAGTATACAACTTGTGGAAAGGAATGCTGTGTGGCTAAGGCATTAAGACAAGTTTAAGACCGCACTTAGATTCACGACGTGGATTTGACAGTTATTAAATAAAGTTCTTCAAATGAAAATGAAGGATAGTGATTTGGAAAGAAGTAATTTCCCATGGTGCTGGAAAGTGTTGTCATTTTTTTTTAGCAAAACTTGTGATTCTGATTCATTTAGAGGTCGAGTTTTATGAAAGATATGGATTAATGCACATCTGTGTTGAAGCAAGTTTGGAAGGCTTCGGTGCAAGAGTTTAGACGAGTTGACCTGAGCAGGACACAAGTGCAGTGCACACACTTACAGCTTTATACCGAATACGTTACTGTCCTCTTACCTCGGTCACTCCAAGTTTAATTTGGAGTGACCGAGGTCCACGAACCAATACGCACCAAATAAAAATATCCTAAATATATGCACTTGTGTCCTTTCATTCACATTGTCGATATACAGTGTGTCACACTTATGTTTCAATATACTGAGAGGTAATAGTAAATCTGGGGTATCACCGCGAAGGGTAGCCAGGCAGTGGTAAGCTGGAGTGCACCACTGGAGGTCACCACTGGAGGTCACCACTGGAGGTCACCACTGGAGGTCACCACTGGAGGTCACCACTGGAGGTCACCACTGGAGGGCGCAGCTAGGCAGTGGTAAGCTGAGTGTTACTACTGGGAAGCCTAGCAAGCAGAGTACACACACATCTTTACTTACATGTCTGCTAGAGGACGTTTACCAAGGCTGACACCGAGAGTACAGGTTTCCTTGCCTATATATGTCTTAACTATACCACCCCTTACCCCTTCCCCCTCCCCCTTCCCCTCTTCACTCTCATCTTGTTTCTCCCTCTTCCCCTCCTTCCTACCTTTCCCACCTCCCTATTCCTTTCCTCTTTACCTTCATCTTACCCTCTCTTTTAATCATCTTTCTCTTTTTGTAGTTTCTTTCTGAAAAGTTGTTGGAGAGAGAGAGAGAGAGAGAGAGAGAGAGAGAGAGAGAGAGAGAGAGAGAGAGAGAGAGAGAGAGAGAGAGAGAGAGAGAGAGAGAGAGAGAGAGAGAGAGAGAGAGAAGAGAGAGAGAGAGAGAGAGAATGATGATGAGATTAAGTGATGTTGATAACCTGGTGATTGACTTCACTAAACATGTCCTTAATCTCCAAGAGAAGTACATCTCTGAGCGGCAGTATGTAAAGAAGCCTTCAGATAATGAGAACCTTCAAAACCAGGGATGCCAACCCCATGGTGACACTTTTCAGGTCGCTTGTTCTATCTAGGCTGGAATATTGCTGCACACTAACTGCACCTTTCAAGAGAGGTGAAATTGCTGACCTAGAAAATGTACAGAGAACCTTCACGGCACGCATAACTGTGATAAACCACCTCAATTACTGGGAACGCTTGAAGTTCCTAAACCTGTACTCCCTGGAACGCAGGTGGGAGAGATACATTATTATATACACTTGGAAAATCCTAGAGGGATTAGTACCAAACTTGCACACGAGTGTCACTCCCTACGAAAGCAAAAGACTCGGCAGACGATGTAACATCCTCCCAATGAAAAGCCGGGGTGCCACTAGCACGTTGAGAGACAACACAATAAGTGTCACGGGCCCAAGACTGTTCAACTGCCTCCCAGCATACACAAGGGGGATTACCAATAGACCCCTGGCTGTCTTCAAGCAGGCAATGGACAGGCACCTAAAGTCGGTGCCTGACCAGCCAGGCTGTGGTTCGTACGTTGGACTGCGTGCGGCCAGCAGTAACAGCCTGGTTGATCAGGCTCTGATCCAACATGAGGCCTGGTCACAGACCGGGCCGCAGGGGCGTTGACCCCTGGAACTCTCTCCAGGTAAACTCCAGGTATGCACACGGCCAAAATTGTCAAGGTACCTCACTTGCATATACTTCGCGGGCAGCCGAAAAAACAGCTTTTTTTTGTCACAAGACGGACAGCCAACAGCACCTACACTGCCTGTACCTTCCTAAAGATGATCAATTCATCTGGTATCATTCATTTCTAGAACGTCTCGAGTCTGGAACATGTTCATGCAGCAGGAAAACATTGATGAAATAAAGTGAACCAGCTGTGAACCAGCTGGTTCACAGCTGGCCCGCACTGCATCCTTTTCCTTATTTGTATATTAACAGTTAATAAAGATAAAGAAAGGGAAGACTTTAAAATGAGAAGAGGTAGATAACAGTTCTTACCTTGTTTATAAATATATGATCTCTTAATTCAGTCCTGAAAAAAACCCTTGTGTAATGGAGAGAGAGAGAGAGAGAGAGAGAGAGAGAGAGAGAGAGAGAGAGAGAGAGAGAGAGAGAGAGAGAGAGAGAGAGAGAGAGAGAGTAAGCATGAATCAGGGTTGGTGGCCAGCTGGTCTCTCTCTCACCAGCTGCAACACTCACACCAGACACAAGTTTTAGTAGAGACAACAAGATAAGTATTGACGGATGACAGAGCAACTTAGGAAGCCAGGCAGTGAGATCACTGCTGATACACAGCTTCGTGGAGGCTCTAGGAAGGAAGAAAGAAACGAAGGAAATACAAATAAATAAGGATCAGCAAACAGAGCAGAGACAAATGCTATCTTATCCAATTTATTATCGCAAGAGGAATTTCGCGAGACAGAATCTTAGAAAGGAGATCTGAGAAAACAAAGATACAACTATGGATGCCTAGACACAGAACACAGGCACAGAGGGAAGAAGTCGGGAGGGAGAGATAAAAACAAATCTTCGAACAAAACAACATAGATGGATGTGTTCTGTGAAGAGGACAGAGCGGGCGGGTCACCTAGTGATTCCCTCCCTCAGTCCCTCCCACTACCCACACAAGCACAATACCCCAGAATAACCCATATCCCTGCCCGCCCATCACCTCCATATTGCACTATCCTCACCACTGCCTATATGTAACCGCCATTCCAACCCCTACATCCTCACTAACAAGCAAACCAGATAATACCAGAAGCACATGCCGGCTAAGCTAATCTAAGGGATTTCCTTCATGAACCTTAGTAAAGACTCTTTCATGTCAGAGGTATCGTAGCATGGAGCCCACACTTGCTCAACCATGTTTGGAAACACCAAGAGGTCCAGAGGTTACAACAAGACTATGAACTATGAGGAAAGACAACCTAAGAGAGAGCAAACTGAAATTCCCCGGCATGATAGTGGATTTCTTTGTAATTAAGTTCAATATCTTTATTATGCACCCCATACCCATCCTGTGGGCGGTAGTCAAAAGATTACAGAGGTACATAATGGGTCCAGGGACTGGGCCCCAAAGTTTTGATAGCTGAGCAAGTTATAAAGGTAATGAACTCAGGTAGATCTGGTCACAATCATGACAAATTACAAAGGTATTTACAGATTACAGAGGTACATAATGGGTCCAGAGACTGGGCCCCAAAGTTTTGATAGCTGGACAAGGTACAAAGGTAATGAATCATGTAAGTAAATTTACTTACTTACGTTTATACATGGCCCCAAAGTTTTGATAGCAGATCAAAATTGTAAATATACACTGTAACCTTTGCAAATAAATAAAATCTTTATTCATTATTATTTAACCACACGAGACATTATTACAACGTACAAGAAATTCAGAGAATTTGACAGAGAAGATAGATTGTTTGCATTGTGAGCCACAGAGGCGAGAGAGCGTAGGTGGAAGCTAAAAACACAGATGAGTCTCAGGGAGGTTAGGAAATGGTTGTTTAGTCTCAGGGTGTTAAGTGGAATGATCTAGTAGAGGAAGTGATGGAGGCAAACACCATCCAGAGTTTCAAGAATAGGTATGATAGTGCCGGAGAGGCCATGTACCAATAATACCGGCGACTGCAATTAAAGAGGTGGGATCAGGAGCAAAGACTCAACCTCCCTAAACACAACTCTCTGAGTACACACACACAGAAAGTGCAAAGGTTTGCGACAAGGTTAGTTCCACAACTCAGGGGTCTGTCTTATGAAGAAAGGTTGAGGGAAATAGTACTAACAACACTGGAGGAAAGAAGGTAGAGGAACATGATAACTGACATACAAAATACTGGGGAATTGACAAGGAGATAGTGACAGGTTGTTTCAGAGAGGGAACACAGAAACAAGGGGACACAACTGGAAGCTGAAGACCAGATGAGTCAAAGGGATGTCAGGAAACATTTCTTCAGCCACAGGTAGTCAGGAAGTGGAATGACTAGAGAGAAGTGAGGCAGGAACCATACATAGTTTTAAGACAAGGTATGATAAGCTCATGGAGCAGGAGAGCAGAACCAGTAGCAGACATGCAAGAGGGGGCCAGGAGCTGAGACTCGACCCCTGCAACCACAATTAGTGAATTAGGTGAGTACACACACACACACACACACACACACACACACACACACACACACAAACACACACACACACACACCACTCACGTGTTCAGTACCATGAGTGGGAAATCCACCAGCCAATACTGTGAACAGAGCCTCTGTTCAACACCTGTGTGTGTGTGTGTGTGTGTGTACTTATCTAATTATACTCACCTAATTGTGGTTGCAGGGGTCGAGACTTAGCTCCTGGCCCCGCCTCTTCACTGACCGCTACTAGGTCCTTTCTCTCCCTGCTCCATGAGCTTCATCATTCCTCGCCTTAAAGCTATGTATGGTTCCTGCCTCCACTACATCTCTTGCTAGACTATTCCACTTCCTGAAACTCTATGACTGAAGAAATACTTCCTAACATCCCTTTGACTCGTTTGAGTCTTCAACTTCCAATTGTGACCCCTTGTTTTTGTGTTCCCTCTCTGGAACATCCTGTCTCTGTCCACCTTATCTATTCCTCGCAGTATTTTGTATGTCGTTATCATATCTCCTCTAACCCTCCTATTCTGTAGTGTCGTCAGGCAGATTTCCCTTAACCTTTTTTCGTAGGACATTCCCCTTAGCTCCGGAACTAACCTTGTCGCAAACCTTTGCACTTTCTCTAATTTCTTGACGTGCTTGACCAGGTATGGGTTCCAAACTGGTGCTGAAAACTCTAGTATGGGCCTGACGTACACAGTGTACAGTGTCTTGAACGATTCCTTGTTAAGGTAACGGAACGCTATTCTCAGGTTTGCCTGTCGCCCATATGCTGCAGCAGTTATCTGGTTGATGTGTGCTTCTGGAGACGTGCTCGGTGTTATACTCACCCCAAGATCTTTCTCCTTGTGCCTATACTCTGTCTGCGGCCTTCTTTGCCCTTCCCCGATCTTCATGACTTTGCATTTGGCGGGGTTAAATTCGAGAAGCCAGTTACTGGAGCAGGTGTCCAGCCTGTCCAGGTCTCTTTGAATTCCTTCCTGATCCTCATCTGATTTAATTCTCATTAACTTCACATCATCTGCGAACAGGGACACTTCTGAGTCTATCCCTGAGTCATTCACATATACCAAGAATAGCACTGGTCCTAGGACTGACCCTTGTGGGACCCCGCTCGTCACAGGCGCCCACTGTGATACCTCGTCTCGTACCATGACCCGTTGTTGCCTCCCTGTCAGGTATTCTCTGATCCATTGCAGTGCCCTTCCTGTTATACATGCCTGATCTTCTAGCTTCTGCATTAATCTCTTGTGAGGAACTGTGTCAAAGGCCTTCTTGCAGTCCAAGAAAATGCAATCAACCAACCCCTCTCTCTCGTGTCTTACTTCTGTTACTTTGTCATAGAACTCCAGAAGGTTTGTGACACAGGATTTGACTTCCATGAATCCCTGCTGGTTGTCGTTTATAATCTTGTTCCATTCCAGGTGCTCCACCATTCTCCTTCTGATAATCTTCTCCATGACTTTGCATACTATACACGTCAGTGACACTGGTCTATAGTTTAGTGCCTCGTTTCTGTCTCCTTTCTTAAAAATGGGACTACATTTGCCGTCTTCCATACCTCAGGTAGTTGCCCAGTTTCAAGAAATGTGTTGAAGATCATGGTTAGTGGCACACACAGCGTATCTGCTCCCTCTCTAAGGGCCCACGAGAAGATGTTATCCGCTGTGTGTGTGTGATCTTTTTCCTTTTCCCGTTCTTAGTGTTTATTACGTAACACAGGGTGTAACAAAGTATTTTGAAGTCTAGATTTGTTACAATGGTTTTGGCAAGTACCTCCTCATGAGAATAGTCAAGTGTTAACTGCTTTTTCTACTCCTAGAGATCATTTTCATTTTCTCAGAATGGCTTTCGCATTAAGATCTATCACATTGTCGAGGCTTATGACAAATATATTTTGAAGTTTCATAGGTAATAAATACCCTTATTGCATACTTATACTATGTGATTGTTATGTCCAAAGATGAGATGATTCTCAAAAGACTAGATTTTGTTCTCTGTAAACGTGAAGAAGATAGAACTTTCTAAATATCATTTCTTAAGATCACAGATCAAGTTTCTTGATCTGTGATCAGTCGTAACTCCTAGAGGGGTTACGACTGATCAGTGTAAAGTAAGTGCTGTATAGAATTTTTCAATTCCTGCAACTGCTGAAGCCGTAAGATCCTTTGTGGGCTTAGCAGTTTTTTATTGAGCTTTCTTTGCAAATATTTCTTCCCTTGCAGCTCCTCTGATTTTCTTAAGAAAGATGCTGCTTTCACTTGGACCTTCCGTCAAGAAAGAGCATTTCACACTTTATAAGACAATTTGACTTCTGCTCTTGTATTAACATTTCCTGATTTAAAAAAACATTTTTATCTTACTACAGATGCTAATTTCATTGGTATAGGTGCTATCCTAGCTCAAAATATCGTTAGCAAAAAAAAAAAAAAAAAAAAATCTAGTTGCATTTGCTAGTCGTGTCTAAACTAAAACAGAACGTAATTACACAGTAACTGAGCAAGAAACGTTAGTATTAATTTGGTCTTTAAAGCACTTCTGAGACATCTACCAGTATCCAGTCCATGTTTTGACTTATCATGATTCATTAATTCCTTTATTCCAGAATAAACAACCTACTGGAAGACTAACCAGATGGTCTTTGAACATTTACCAGGCATATCGAACGTTGTCGTAGATGCATTATCTCTTACGTTTAACGCACAAGAAGTGAAGCATGTTCAAAGAACAGATACGATATGGTCTTTTGTGATTCGATTCCAATTGAGAAAGATCGAATACCCTCAGTGAAAACAATATATTCAATAAGTGACTTTGATATGAATCAAGATCTGCTGTCGTATGGCTACACTTGGCACTCCTAGCCGAAGAGCACATCAGTTAACCTACATCATTAAAGAACTCATAATTTGTAGACATACCACCCATAAGTCTTCTATAAGTAACCGACAGTGGTGATGAATTTTGTAATGGGATTTAAGTTGTGTACTTTGTATAAAATAACAATCTACTATTGTTAGTAAGTTTATTCAGGTATACACAAATACAATTACACAGATTATCACACATAACAGCATTTGTGTAGAGAACCCAGGATAACCCAAAAAAGTCAGGCAAAGTGACTTATTTCCATCCAGCTGGTAATGGTTTAGCAGAAAGAACAAATAAGAAAGTATTAAGAGCTACTATAAATCCCAACAGTATAACACGGGTCTCTCTCTCTCTCTCTCTGTTTTACTTACTCTCAGACATGTACTATCAGCTCTGCCTACATGCCCTATAGGATGTAGATAGATGTTTACCTTACGAGTTGTTATATACGAGTCCTAAGCCTAAGTCCTAAGTCTAAGCGTATAGTATTCATAGAAGAATTTGTGAAGCACTTCGCAAATCAACAGCCGAAGTTACAATAGTTACTAACGCATGTGTGGAACCAACTAAGATTAAAATCGAATCAAAAGTTAAGCTTATTAATTTTAACAAGACTTCTGCTACGGCAAATTTAGATCAAAAGATTGTTGGTCCATATCGTGTGGTCGAACAGTTATGTGGTAGCAGGGCAGAGCAATCAGTATTGGTCAGTGTAAAGAGTCCCATCTTGAAGTTGGTCTGTGATGACGGTAATGCCACTGATGGTTAGTTTAATATCTTTATTATGCACCCCATACCCATCCTGTGGGTGGTAGTCAAAAGATTACAGAGGTACATAATGGGTCCAGGAACTGGGCCCCAAAATTTTGATAGCTAAACAAGGTACAAAGGTAATGCACTCACAAGTTACAAAGGTAATGATTCATGTAAATAAATTTACTTACTTACATTTATACATGGTTACAATCACGAACAAATTATAAAGTAATGAGCAATTCACACGTCCACACCCGGTCACAACTGGCACCCAGACCTAGACAATCTTCCTAACCCAATACCTTCTACTTCTGACAATCCAACTACACATTCTGACTCGTTACTCTTAACGAACAAGACAAGTGATGAGGAAATCAGTTCCATCCGACATCACTAATGTTGATTCCTCTCGGTCATGGCAAGTATTAGCCATTAGCTCTAATTTTTGTCCCTCCCAGACCTGGTGTTAAATCTGCCTGTGTAAATCTCACTCCAGCAGAGTTAGTTTTAAATGTTAATGCAATGTATAGATAATTTGTTGTTCCAAGTGCTAACATACCATCATTTGTTTTACTATATACTTTGTTATTGTTGATTGTGTTAGTTTGTGTAAATACAGAAAACTGCGTGTTATCTTACATCACTGTGCGATATTGTGTATTTACTTTTGATTATAAATTTAAATTTCTTTTCCCTGTGTGTACATATGTAAATTTCTTACTAGCTGACTGAACTAATGCTCTGAGAAGACTGTCTTATTCATTGACTATGTGCTAATGTTCTATGTGGATCAATTTACTTCGTGTACATATAGATTATTCACGTTCTTTCCCAGTTCTGAAATTTAACAGTAATATCTTGTGTGCACCAAGTTTGCCTTATCAGGTGAATACTGTGTTCTTTTGTACATATTTTTTTTTTCTAGAACCGTAGACCATATATAAAGATCGATCCAAATATAAGTCTCTTCGAAAGTACCCATATGCTTTTTTTCTGATGTATTGATCCAACGATTTACCATACATTGATTCAATAATTATGTATATTTCTCTTTGTGAGTCACTGCAGTTTACAAAGATTCTGTGTGATGTGCGTATATACATATTTTGTACTCCATAACCTATCAAGTTTCTTAAATATTATTTTGCATTATATAAAATCCCTGCCGAAGCCTTTTCATGGTAGCCATTTAGTTAATTTTATCTTTTTTGTCACGCTGTTGATAACAGTATGTCGAGGTCAACATACCATAGCGTGTCAGCTGTCAGTAATGTCATAATTATCAGAGTGCCGGCACTGTACTTCCCATCTCCAGGAATCAAGTCCGGCCTGTTGGTTTCCATGAATCCCGTCATAAATGTTACCTTACTTAGACTCCAACAGCACGTCAAGTCCTAAAAACCATTTGTCTCCATTCGCTCCTATCAAACACGCTCACGCACTCTTGCTGGAAGTCCAAGCCCCTCGCACACAAAACCTCCTTTACACCCTCCCTCCAACCTTTTCTAGGCCGACCCCTATCCCGCCTTCCCTCCACTACAGATTTATACACTCTCGAAGACATTCTATTTTGTTCCATCCTCTCTACATGTCCAAACCATCTCAATAACCCCTCCTCAGCCCTCTGGATAATAGTTTTGGTAATCCCTCACTTCCTCCTAATCTCCAAACTACGGATTCTCTGCATTATATTCACACCACACATTGACCTCAAACATGACATCTCCACTGCCTCCAGCCTTCTCCTTGTTGCAACATTCACAACCCATGCCTCACACCCATACAAGAGAGTTGGTATAATTATACTCTCATACATTCCCCTCTTTGCTTTCATGGATAAAGTTTTCTGTCTCCACAAGCTCCTCAGTGCACCACTCACCTTTTTCCTCTCGTTAATTCTGATTCACCTCATCCTTCATAGACCCATCTGCTGACACATCCGCTTCTAAATATCTGTAGACATTCACCTCCTCCATACTCTTTCCCTCCAATCTGATATCCAATCTTCCGTAATCTAATTTTTTTGTTATCCTCATCACCTTACTCTTTCCTATATTCATTTTTAATTTCTTTCTTTTGCATACCCTACAAAACTCATCCAACAACCTCTGCAACTTCTCTTCAGAATCCCCCAAAAGCACAGTGTCATCAGCAAAGAGCAACTGTGACAACTCCCACTTTGTGTTAAATTCTTTACCTTTTAACCTCTTGCTAACACGCGAACATTCACTTCTATAAATATATTGAACAACCACGGAGACATCACACATCCCTGTCTAAGGCTTACTTTTACTGGGAAATAATCTCCCTCTCGCCTTCATACTCTAACCTGAGCCTCACTATTATCGTAAAAACTTTTCACCCTTTCAATAACCTACCTCCTATTTCATACATTTGCAACATCTGCCACATTGCCCCCCTATCCACCCTATCATATGCCTTTTCCAAATCCATTAATGCCACAAACACCTCTTCACCATTATCTAAATATTTTTCTCTTATACGTTTCACTGTAAACACTTGGTCTTCACACCCCCTACCCTTCCTAAAGCCTCCTTGTTCATCTGCTACCCTGCACTCCGTCTTACTCTTAATTCTTTCAATAATAACTCTACCATACACTTTACCAGACTCTACCACCCGAGATATTAAACAAGGGAAGTGTTTTTGGGTATGTCCAAATGAGACTGAACTGTGGAATAAAACCACATCGATATTAAAAGATGACAACACCAAATCGGACTTCATACAAAACATGACAGCTTTCTATAACAGTTGGGTCAGTAAAAAATCAGGGCCAGATGATGCTACCGCCCCCGGTACAGATGTTGAAATGATACCCAATATATTTAAGAATGGGGAAATAAATGATGGTGACCTGAAGAGGGACAGTAGCTCTAGTGAAATAAATGATGCGGAAACAGGTGTAGACAAGGACACACACAAAACAGTGGTACAAACTAGCAATACCACGGTAGATAGTAAACAAGGGGATGCCCAGGGAAATAATGAAGATAAATTACCGGAAACAGTTGAAGGCTCCATTGTTAGCAATAGTAACGAAGACAGACATGAGACAGGAACACACCCACCAATGGGGAACACAGTCACTAAAAACCAGGGCAAACGGAAACCAGGCCTATGTGAATATTATGCACTTGGTATCTGCAGGCATGGAAAATCTGGGAAATCAGATGGGACATGTAATTATGATCACCCCAGAAAATGCCGTTCCCATATGAAAACAGGCAAATGCAACCTCCCGTCCTGTAAGTTTTTCCACCCTGAAATGTGCCACACATCAATTCAGGAAAGACAGTGATATAACTTATATTGCCAGGCATACCACCTAAAGGGTACGAGGCGACACAGAACATCCAGACCATGGCAAAACCTGGGTAGCCACAGCCACTCCGGAGAGAGAGGTTTTTTAGTGCCAGGAAGGAAAAAAAGCTGGCAGGAAATGACAGAAATTGTACACCAACTGCAATCAATTCTGGAGTGGAATCACAGTCAGTGGCCTCCACTCCATTACAACAATTTGGCTTCAGGAAAAATAAAAGCACTAATGATGCAATAGTAAAAATGATAGACCTGCTTTACACAGCACTTGAAAATAAGGAATATCCACTAGGACTTTTTATTGACTTAAGGAAAGCTTTTGACACAGTAAACCACGGCATCCTACTCCCCAAACTTGACCACTATGGAATAAGAGGTCATGCACTAGCATACCTCAAATCCTACCTCACTAATAGGTACCAGTATGTCACTATTAAAGACACATCCTCCACGACACTACCACTAGACACCGGCGTACCGCAGGGAAGTGTCCTTGGTCCCCTGCTCTTCCTCTTATACATCAATGATCTTCCCAATGTATCACAACACTTGAAACCAATACTCTTTGCTGACGATACAACTTATGTCATCTCCCACACAAACCTTGCCACGCTTAACACCATTGTTAACGACGAATTAATAAAAATAGCAACATGGATGACTGCCAATAAACTTACACTCAACACTGATAAGACTTTCTATATTATGTTTGGCAACAGAACAGATGATCCACAATTAAACATTAAGATCAACTCTACACCTATTGCTAGACATAACGAGGGCAAGTTCCTGGGCCTTCACCTTGACAGCAGCCTGAAATTCAGCACCCATATCCAACACATAACAAAGAAAGTGTCCAAAACTGTGGGGATCCTCTCTAAGATACGGTATTATGTACCACAATCAGCCCTACTCACACTATACTACTCACTCATCTATCCCTACCTCACATATGCCATTTGTGCATGGGGATCAACAGCAATTACCCACCTAAAGCCAATAATAACCCAACAAAAAGCCGCAGTAAGAATTATCACACAATCCAACGCTAGGCAGCACACCCCCCCACTCTTCAAAGACCTAAACCTACTCACTGTTCAGAACATCCATACTTACTACTCTGCTATCTACATTTATAGAACCATTAATTCCAACTTTAACCCTGAGCTAAAACACTTTCTTGACAGTTGTGAC